>JAZAYU010000634.1:61575-204718 GCA_038501625.1 Corbicula japonica | reverse complement strand
AGTGATGGAGCTATCTTACATAAAGCAGTAAATTGGGAAGAGCTGGCCTTTCAAAGTAGGAAATTTATTAGTTTGGGAAAAAACAAAATTTATTAAAGCATGGGTACCTGGTACCATTATGCCATATCAACTGAAAGTAATCACATACATTTAAATATATCTTCCCAGAAACAGACTAAAACAGACTAAAATCCAGGGCACCAAATATAATGGATTAGACTGGTTGTGTAATATGTGGTACTGATGATTGTTACGCTATAGTAAAACAAAAAAATCTATACCAGACAAACTATCTTTTTGGATTGAGAAGTGGCCTTATACGCCTTTCCAATAATTCGGTGAATTTTTCGGTTACCTCCCCTATTCAGTCACGTGACTACTATACAGGAAGAATTATTGCTCGCTGTATTAATGTTATAAGGAACATGTACCTACAGCCTTTGTTTTTCATCATGAAATTTCTTTTTTAAAATATATTTTCTCGTTTATCTTTGAATTAGTAATAATACATAAGCGTATTGAATTTTTTTTTATCAAGACTAGTTTATATAACAACAAATCTAATTTGACTAAAAGTGTTAAGTCATTATTCCTTGCGCCACTAAGGTTTACTTTTAACGACTTAAACTAACAGCCTGTGTTCTATCCACGGATAAATTGAGTGTCGTTTCCAGCTTAGCGTGTCTAATCAACTACTGACATGCCGGCTGCGATTGATTTTGAAAGCGACATGTCATAAAAATGCCCAATTGTCGCGCACAAGGGGTCCCCTGTCAATTACTAAGAAGAAGATATCACTGACCAATAGAGATCGGTTTACTTTTTTATGTACCTCCACCTCCCAATTAATAGTATATCGAAATCCTTAATTACTGAATCGGGGAGCAAAAGTATTTGATATAGCAGTTATATGAATTATTAATCCTTAATACGACCAGTAGAACCATAAGACATCAATTAGAAACTCATCTTAGCTGAACATTTTATAAATATTCAATCAAGCAATGGAGCCAAAATGACGGAATTTCAAACCTTAGAAGTCTTAATGTTAATATAAATGTTCCCATGGTTATTTGAAGCCAGCATCTCTCCATCTTTATTAGAAGCCAGCATCAGACTCCTTAATTTCAAGACAGAATCAAGCGTACTGTAGGTCGTATTTTTGTTTGTGAAGTATACGTGACGTTTTCAAAAATTCAAAATTATTTGTTTGTTGATCATTAATGGTACGATGAATTCAAGTAATAGATGAGTATAACTATAACGTACAGATACTGTAACCAAATGTTGACATGTCACGATTTCCGGAGTATAGTACATTACCAGTCTTAGCGAATTTCATACCAGTGAAAATGCTGTATAGAAATTCGTAACATGAACACTCATGTTTATCCGAATCGCGTTTCATACTGCACACTATCAAAAAGAATGGTACATGTTCTTACAATATTAAAAATGCAAATATCTAACAAATAGATATCTAGTGAAAATATTTCATTTCACCTGTTCACATTGAAGCACATTACTCACCCGTTTCTCTACTGTATGCTACATGTTGCCAGTCATAACCACACATGACAAAATAAATAGGTTACACCATTTACGAATTCCGAAGTTAAATACAAACACTAAACTCATAACTGCACAATAAGGCCTAGTAGATCTAGCTATAAATCTTTTTTTTTTAAGCCGCGTCTCCATTTTCGTTGGTATAAGAGCCAGGTACGGACGGAACCAAACTTGACCTCTGCACTGTCATAATTCTAAAACAGTAGACCATTCTCAAATCTGAAGCATCTAATTGGCTAAAATAGCGACTGGTCGCCATTTCAGCCAATAAAATGCTTCAGATTTGAGACTGGTCTCCAAACTCAGGTTTATGATCTTGGACCCAGATTGTGTCGACGTCGGTAACAACGATTAAAAATATTTTGGATTAGGCCTACTAACTTTGTTGTGAGCGCGACTATATAGACCTGTATATTATGTAAATTTACTAGGGTTGATCTATAATAAGCAATCTCTCTGTATATTGCTATTTTGTCCTTAAAAACACATTTATAATTACTACCTCTTGCGATCATGATCAGTTAAGATTATTCTGTAAGAATTTCAGAAGACAAACTCTAAAAAAGATATTAAAATGCTTTCAAGTGTAACCGTAGATCTGTGCAACGTTTAATTTTAATATTGATGACAACATAAAAAAACGTTGAAAGTCATCAAGTAAACTTGACAAATTATGTTTTAAAATTTAAACGAACTACTTGCAATTATTCTAATTAAATAAATAATCTTTAATAATTCGAATTAAATTAATTATCTGTACTTACCCCACTTCCATGCATGTGATCCCTTTGATAGCTAATATCAAACTATTACTTAAGGCGGCAATTAAACCGGATCGATTACGTAACAATTACAGTGGAAATAGATAAGCGCTAATTGGGAACTTGTTTCTGAAGTTGATCAAAGAAGATATAACGGGTCGCCTTGGGGTATATATCCTAAAAAGGATTTATGTAAGGGAACATTGAAAACGATTGTTGTTATTGTTGTTATTTTTGGTTTATGTGTAATTTCAAGCGGGATAATTTAATATTGTTGCGATTACACTTAGTTGTGTCCTACGGAGAATACAAGACATTTGGCTTAATGATTTAAACGTGAAATTAATGGATCACGCTTTATAATTATATCTCTTTGAGATTAAAGACATTTTGAAGTTATTCAGAATGTTGGACAAAAACTCCCTTCAATTGACCCGCCCATATATCTACTCCCAAAGAAATGTAATCTGTTGTACTGGCGAAATAAATCCCTCGTTCGAGCGTTGTAGTAGTTGTTGATAATTTTTGTCATTAATATATCATTCTCGTTATATTTTTCAACTTAAAACTTTTGGAACATTTCTGTTCATTTTAAACACTCTGTCTAGACCCGAATATGGGACACCAGTTCGATAACAGTATGTTTCAGAACACTACTTAAAATATTACATGCAATCATAATTTAATGTTTCATTGAAAATAAAATCAACCACTACAAATGCAAGTTCAATAGTATGATTGTCCTGAATTAAAGGATACATTGTCGGCAAACAACTTGTCACGAAAACGTAAAAGAAACCAACGAAAAAAATATTTTTATAAATCAACGAAATACATTTCAGATGAAATAATTAATATTCAGACGCGCGTTGTTGTCGCAAATCATGATTTTTTTAAATTAAGATTTCACTATAATTATAAAAGAAAATTGGAAGTTAATTTAATATTATAAATGCAAATCGGAAGTTAATATGATCACAGCTGTCGTCGTTTTAACTGTAAAGCATATATTTAGTATTCGTCTTATTTTTGGTATTTGAAATAATCATGCTTTTCAGTTTATTTCGATACCGTTTATCTGACCATTTTTGCATGCCTGAGATTAACATTGTTACGGATTCTGAGTCCGAACAAAACATGACATACAATAATTATGTACGTCGAATAATTGTGAACAATTGCTGAATTATTTGGCGCCATATACATACACCAAAATAGTGAATAATCACGAATCAAGCACAATTACGGACCTTTAATGTATCTATTGGTTACATATTGATTTTAAATCAAATCTGTCTTTGCCCATTTATGTTTAACTTTTACAAACATCACATCAAAATTATTCCTAAAAAATAAAGTGTTGCGTTTTTATTGGCAGTCGACGTAGATAGGGTTTAAAGAAGTTGCGTTTCCTTTTTCTTTAAAAATATTAGGGATGGGAACGTGTAATCGAATCCTCAGGTGTTCGATTAACGTTCGAGTACCACTGTTTTTGTTACCTTTAGTTTCCAGATGTCGCAATACTACTAATAAGCATTTTATGCAGTTTGAAATCTTGTTCGGGTTCAGATAATATAACCGTATCTTCCGCGTAAAGTAATACGTACATTATAAGAAACGCTTGCTTAAGATCCACAAAAGCGCAGAATAGTTTCTTTCTTGAGTTATTTAAAATTCTTATGATACTATGAAGTACAAAAATGTGACCACTTGTAAATTGATTTTTTAATCCAGTCTGACACTTGTTTAAAAGATAGTTTGTTTCCGTAAAACTTTGTTGTTAAGCGATTATTAATTATTGAAGTGAAAAATTAACCAAGGCAGCTCAACAATGTGTTCGTTCTATATTTTTCAGGTTTTGTAATATCGCCTTTATTTTTATATATTGGATTTATGACGTTTATAGTCCAAGATTCGGGTACGATACCGCGTTGATAATCAATATTGAACAGTTTTACATAAATATGTATCAGTGACCTCAGTGTCGATTTCATATGTTCATTTAAGATTTTATCATAACCACGTGTTTTTTTTGTTTTTTTTTGTTGTTGTTTTTTTTCAAGTTTTTAACAGTATGTTCAATTTAAGTACCAGAGTAGTTCATAAAATATTCGAGTTCTAGATTACAAAATTTAACCAATTTCTGAAACAGTTGTCTTTGTGGAATCTTACAAATCGCCGACTGACAGTTGATTGTCAACACCTCGTACCTGGTTTCCAATAAACAAGATGACATGTAGGGACAGGTAGGGACACCAATATCCGATAATTGGCGTCTAATTGACGATGTAGTTTGTCGTAACAAAGACAATTTGCAATCACGAAAATTAGCACCTGGATATTTTTGGTATGATGCTCGAAATGCATTAAATATGATAAAATATCATTATTTTTTATTTTTTTTAATGAAAGTGTGTTGTTTATCTTCTTGAGTGATCGATAATCACTAACAGCCTGGCATGATCATAGTTTACCCAGCCCAACTAATTGTGCGCAACAGGGTCTTTTTTTATATACGATGGTCGCCCTTCCCGCACAACCCAGTAACTATTCAAAGCAACGTAGACAAACGTTGACGTTATAAATAAAATTAGGTACATTGAGTTCATGAAGTCATTCTAGTGAAACCTTTAAAACCTTTGATTTTAGGGCAAACGTTTACAACCTTTAAGTCTTAAACCTTTAAAGCGACCAAATAGCCGGTAATGTTCAGTAAAATATATATTTCTGTTTAGACCGCTTGCCGTTCCTGGCAATTTAAAGCAAGTAATGGTTGCACTACTGTATTTCTTCCTCCTTCTATTTGTTGTTATTAGGATACCGCGTGTGAATCAATCATTGTGTGTTATTTAAACAGTATGAGATAATACTATTTTATTTAAAAAATGCTTATTTATTATACATGTGTTTTCCTTATATAAATGTTATAATTAAAAATACATATATATTATGTGTTTTCAATGAGAATTCCGATAAAACAGCCTTTATTTACTCTTAAGTTTTAACTATTTTCACTAAAATGCCTTTATTTTCACGAATTGAAGCTTTAACAAAACATTTATCTTGGGTAAGGATTGCTAGGAGGCCTGTTCATGTTTAAGCATTAAACAATAAAATATCTTTAATCAAAACAAAATATAATTCTTAATAGTTCAAATTAGTTCGTGATAATGAATAGGAGGGTGTTTGGCGTTCTGGTGTAAAATTTGGCTAATTAGGATTTCCTGTTTGCCGAAAAATAGTCTCCAATAAGTTACTATTTTGAAGATTGAACCTTTCGGCTTGTTGGACCTTATTGGGCGATAATTACTGTAACTAATCTATCCAATCGAGAATCATTTTAAAATAAAGGCGTGGTTGTGAATCCACCCACTACATAGATTCCGCAAATTTACGGCCCATTGACATATAAATTACTGCAAACTGACCAGTGCCACATTTATGATTTATTATCTGATTCTGATTGTGATAAGACTGTGCATTTCTGAATTTGGAATTAATATGGGTATTCAGTGGTGGTTCCAGTTACTGGCGGATAATATCCTGCGTTATCGGTAAGCATATTAACTTAAACGCATTATAAGTAATACTAAAAGATAATTGCTGAAAAGAAGTGAAATATAAAAATATGAATTAAAACTTAGATCACCAGGCTTGTCTAAATTTTATTAAGAGATTTATTTAAATTTAGTCACATTTAACGAAGGAGAAGGAATACCTGGTTATTAAAAAATCTTAAAATCACAATAAGATATAATAAAATCAATTATGTCATTCTTAAGAAATGTGAATAAAATATATATGCGAATTGGGAAAACCTTGCAGAAATAAGATACATAAAAATGAATTTCAGTAAAAAAAATATCGCGTATCATTGAAACTAAACAATTTCTGACTAATTGAATTTGTTTAAAATTCAAACTTGATCAAAAGATTTTTTTTTCAAAATGAATTATATCAGTCACCGCGCTTGTTTTGGAAAAATACAAACTGTTTAAAACACATATTAATGATTTGCCAATCATGGAAAAAATAATAAAACGTTAAAAAAAGCTTAAACATTTTCCAGAGGAAACCTTTTTTATCATTGATGGCTTTATTTATAAGGTGTACCGCTGTTTTAATATAAAATGGGATTTTTATATTTTTGTCAGCTCTTTGTTTCAATAAAAAGTTTAACCCTAAAAGACCCAATAAAACATAATGTTTCTATTCAATAACATAAAGTATACATTGTCGATTTATGAATTTTACATCATTCAAAGTTTCATTCAAATCAAATAGGTAAAATAGATTTTCTGAAACTGTTCATACGTCTTCAACCGGACTTCTAATTTTGGAGTATAATTACAAGTTATACATCATTATAATCTAGTTAAAATGATGCTTATGTAGCTGTAACGATTACATTGAAATATAACTCCTCTGGCAGCATTTTTTGGTGTAAAAATCAATACTGAAAATTTTATATTGACTGCGTCAGTGCACGTGTCCTAATGTAGTACGAAATCACGAATAGAAACGGATAACCTATTTTTACGACAGTTTATCCTTTTCCGGTGCAAATGAGCGGCAGAAAAATGAAGTTAATGACAAATATTTTAGATTCCTGCCAAAAAAGATATGAGTTTAAAAATGACAATGAATACTGTATTTTATGGACATGTGACTCGCTGTTACGAAGTAGGTTTGAATGCCACTGCGGTTAATGTAGACGAAAGCAGTATGATTAGATGATCAGTGTCTACAATTTGGCATTTTACTGAGTAATCAATTCTCAGTGCATCTTAAAACAGGTAAAAGCATTTAATAGCCGTTTAAGGATGCAGTAAATTATGGTCATTCTCTGGCAAGGTCCCTAAGGGTTTTATTTATCAGCAGTATTGTTTTGAAAATTATGAAGTGACAAAAAGAAAATGTTTTGCATTCTTCTTAAGGTGGTATCATTTGTCACAATATCAGTAATTATAAAAAAGTAGAAATATGAAACATCTCTCACTGAGTGTAGCCTTATGGCCGGGAGTCCAAACTTCCAAATAATCCACTATAGTATTAAACTACAGTCACAGGAAGGTTGTCTATATCAAGGTTAACAGTGTCTTAGAATTTAGTTTGAAACAATAAACTTTACTAGAACAATAGTTTTAAACAATGCAAACATGAATGTCAAATTTTCCTTTTGTAGTCTCTGGGAGAAACATGTTTTACTATAATTGTTCTAGTAAAGTTTATTGAACTTAATAATGATATCTGAAGTAATAAGAATATTTTTAATTATTTATTAAATAACATGAAATTTTATGAAAATGGGAATCCACACTCCCCCAAACTTAAAAAGTATATTGTGACAAATGATACCACCTTAAATTGAATAAAAAATTCTATATGACAGAATTTTAGAGTTCAGTAACAAATTTTGACTATGAATACAGAATAATAGGTACCAAACTGTGGCAAACAACATTCAATTTAGTTTGCCATAATATGGATTTGTTATACATATTCATCCTTTTCACTAAACATTATTAATTACATCACAAACTTTAATTAGAATGCAAGAAAAAATTCAATTCATTTTGACAACATCAGCTACAATAAAAGTGAAATCAGTGTTGATCCAGATTAGATCAGGATCTGCACTGGTCACATTTTGGTCAGAAATAACCAAACAGTGCAGATCCTGATCAGATGGCACAGGTGAGTGGTGGCATATCTGGATCTACACTGTTCCCCCACCAAATTAAGGTGTGTCTGTGGACGAAAGTGTTAAAGTAATCCCTATAACATATTTTCTGCATTGATTTACATATATGATAGCATTTTTGCCATCTGATCAGGATATTCCAGTGATTTCAATTGATGCATTTTGATGAAAGCAAATTTAAAATTTTCCACTTTTTGACCCCACCTGATTCTGAGCTTAGAATAATTTCAGTAAAGTGAACTAATTTTGCAAGAATAAAGATGGATATTATGTCTTTTGTATTTTTAAAATTGAAGTTAATAAAAAATTAATTTTTATTATAAATCGAAATATTATAATGCTAAATTTATTTTATAAGTTGTTATTTGAAATCCCTGATATAAACTGTTCAGATTAAATTAGTTACTTATAACCTAAGAGGCCAGCAGTGAAGATCCAGATCTGACAGCACTGGTCACACATAGTTAAAAGCTATATATGAGTAAAGAGTTGAACTGTAATACATTTGGTAGTTGGCTTTTTGAAATACCTCATAATGCAGAGGTTTTCAGCACTTGCGCCTCCGGAAAACAGAGGTGTTCCCAAAGCAAAAGGCCCTGATCCCAATCATATCCAGTTGTCATTTTTCCCAATGGAAAACATTTTATTTATGAAATACGGCATAGATCTAATAAAATATATCAAAATACACGGGTAATAGAAGAGTGACTTCCCTCTATCTAGAAATTGCAGGTTATATACCACTTATTCATTTTCTATAGGCTTCCATTATAATTATCCTTTCATCAATTTCTTAATTTACTATTGGGTACTGCGGAACTTAAGTTTACATTCTGTCAAAAATGAGAGCTATTTTCAAAGTTGAATTTCACTTTTTTTTCATTATATTTTCATATTATTTGTATACTACAAAATCATTAAATTTTCTCTTTATAATTTTCTTTTAAAAATATTTATTTTCATTTTCCATCAGGCTTGACTTCCTGTTACTGGTACGCAAACTCCCTGCACAAAATTATTTAGAGGCCTGATCACCAATATTTATTGAAATTATTTAGAGGCCTGATCACCAATATTTAGTGGTCTGTAATCTGCAAGCGTTCAGTGACCCTGATTTAATTGTAAGCATGAATATTTTCTGGAACTTCTTTCAACATTATAGCTATTGAATAAATCAATAAATTTAAAACTGTTTTGCAAAACTTTACAGAAGGTACCCTTAACTGCAGAAGGTGCATCATAATATGACTCTTTAGACACTTAATTCTTTTTGTAATGTATTTTCGCGACTTTGATGGCTTTGCACAACAATAAGTTCTACAATAAAAACTTACATTTATCTGGTCTATTTAGTTAACACACCTAAAATAACCATTTGCTACAGTTATAAAGATGTTCATTTCATACAATGAATAATTTAAATGAGAAAATTACTTCTGATAACAGTTGGCTAACAAGTTACCAGTTTTGAAATGTTTGTTTGAATAAAGACCAAAAAGCAGGTAAAAGTACATTGGTCATGTAAAAATTGACTGATATAAGCTAAATAAATGCATATTGAAATTTACCAAAATGGACTATTTTATCGATGTGAAAATTCCCCAAATGGGCATTTTTGGTCGATAAAAAATTCCCAATATGTCCAGACTCCTTTTCCCAAAATAGGCAGAAAAACCCCTGTAATGAATTGCATGCTACAAAAATAAACAGTACTATAAATTATAGTGAATCTGACACTAGGTGCCTATTATATTAAGAGGCTGAAGTATATCAGTTAGCATAGCTTTGACTTCAAAAAAATTATTTATTTTATACATGTTTTAACACACAATAAAAAATAATATTTTGGACTTGGTTGTAAGCTTTACCACAATTTTTGGTGTAATTTGATAACATTTCACATGGACAGTTAATAAGAATATTGAAATCCCAAATCAGATGACCTTAAAACAACTCTAAAACCCTAAATTATAATATGTTAATATAGGACCTTATCATACAAAACAATTGGTCTTCAAATAGATATCAGACCGCCTGCTGATGCATTGTGCCTTACTTAACTTTAACATTTATCCCTTTCCACCATATATACACATTTAAACGCAAGTGCGACCAGTGTAGATCCAGATCTGTTCACTCATTTATGCTGTCTGAACAGGATCTGCACAGTTTGCTTTTAGGTAAAATTAAGCTAACAAATCAAAAAGTGAACAGTGCAGATCATGATCAGACTGCACAGAAGTTCCGTCTGATCTGGATCAACACTGTTTGCCCATGCAATAAAGGTGTGTCTATGGAGGAAAGTGGTAATTTGTATATCATGTAGCACAAGGGCATGTTTCATGTGCCCCATTCCCAGGACAAAGAGTGACCATTATTCCCATTTGTAACCCTATTCTTTGTTTACTTTAAATGATTGCATTGGTGAACAGTTTAGATCCTGATAAGAGACAGATCTATACTGTCTGATCAGGACCAACACACTTTGTTTTTGATTGTTTAGGTTATTACAGACCCAAAAGTGAAATGTGCAGATTCTGATCAGCGGGCGTGGATGCGCCGGCTGATCTTGATCTACACAAGACATTCATGCATAAAAAGTTGTATAAATTTTTATAATTTAAGGGATTGCCACACTCCTCCCAACTTTGTATGTTGATAAAAAGAAAATTATCAATCTCAGTAACTGCAAAATGCTGTTATTACTGTTAAATGGAACTTTGCACAAATGTATGTTATTAATGTATCTTTATTTTGCAGATTATAAGACACAATAGAAGAGTAAAGACAGATAGTGAGATCTAAAAATTCAATAAACTTCTATTTACATAAATTCACAAAAACTAAACAACACAAAACATCATTTTAAAGGCAAACATAAGTAATATGGTAAAGACAACAATTTATTGTGTCATTGTGACTTACATATGTTCACAACATTTTCTTGTCAGTACAATTGCGCGCATGTGGGAATTTAAAAATTATGTTTTATAACGCTTAGTTTTTGTGAATTTATGTAAATAGAATTTAAAGGAATTTTTAGGTCTAGCTTTTTTTCTTTTCATCTCTTACTGTATGCAAAATGAAGATACGTTAGTAACATTCATTTGTGCAAAGTTTCTTTGAACGACATTTTGCCATTATTGAGATTTTGATAATTTTCTTTTTAATCGATGAACAAAGTTAGGAGGAGTGTGGCAATCCCTTAAACAAAATAGAAACAAATCAATAAACAAGAAATTTCATAATAATGTACAGTAAAACCCCATATTAAGACCACCCCTAAATTAGGACCACCTCACTAATAAGACCACAGTGCCAATGTTCCATTTTACAGTTTTGCACTGTTTTCTACCCCTATATTATGACAACCCCACTTTTTCACAGTCCCAATGGTGGTCTAAGTAGCGGGGTTTTACTTTATTTACAAATTTGTTTTTTTTATTAAACACAAATATTCAAAGAACCCTGTAATTCTTTATCATTATTTCTTCCCAAATTTGACGATTAAACTGCGTAAAAATTCCCAATTTGGACAGGGTCTTTTCCCCAGAATAAAGCTGAAGGGTTAATCAATGGGTTCTGCAATTTATCTGCTTAAGTGTGGTTTCAGGTCTCCAAGACTTTCTCAGCCCAAGAAGGTTGTTTCTGTCAATCCTGGACATGAGGAATCCGTAGTGTTGACTGCAGATGATGAGGTTTGTTTTGAAATATGTAACTTGAGTAATTTTAAATTGAAAACATTACTCAATTGGGTAACAACAACGTTCATACAGCAACACTTGTACACAGTTCATTTATATATGACTGTTAAAAGATATATAATATAGTAAAGTTTGTGGTTGGAAAACCCTTTATGGGTAACATGTTTCACAATCTGTTCAGAGGTATTATGCAATGAGGGGATAAAAATACCTGTGATAGATAATTTAAGCACTAACCTACTTGTACTAGCTTAACATAGAAGGTGATTTTAGGTTTCAACTCCAACCATGTTTTATTACATAAATTTTGCTTAACTGCGATAATTGCTTAATTTGTTGAGCTTAATCCCAAGTGTTACTACAACTGAGAAAATGTGATCCTTGCAGACTGATCAGGTGAAACACTTCTATTACTGATCAAGAAGTGAAGATACAGATTAGGCTGCATGAATCTCATGCAAGATGAGATCTGGTTAGACATTGGGTGCACATGTGATTAATGTACCTTTGGAGTAAAGGTTTTACATTACACACTGGGTTGTATGGGTAATTTGTTAGTATGTATTGGTTTTTCTATATGACAGTGTGGGAAGTCTCTGTGAATTTCACTTGAAAATATTTGGAAACAATTTTTACAGAATGGTGGTACCTTAGTGGACAACCTGACTCTTGCAGACTTTGTTGGAGCAGACTTCACTTTTAGAGTGCTGGAAGGGATGGACTGTCCTGTGAAATTCTGCCAGACATTAGAAGCAATTTTGAAGGGCAAAGGAATTGGCTACTATGTTCAAGGTAAAAAAAACCACAGTAGTATTGTTTCTGAATTACCAATCTTGTATAGATTTTGCACAGTAAGGCACAGCTCATGTCTGCACAATGCATAGCTAATAGTTAAAAACAAAACATAGTGCGGATTTCAATTTGAACTAATCATAACATGTTTGACTTTATGGGTGATATTCGCATAATATATAAATACAGGCTTAGACTGCCATGGGTATCATGCCGCTAAATCTTTAGTAAAGAATTTAGTCATATTGTTTTGCATTCATGGCTTGGGTTTATATGTAATTATGAGGCTCTTGAACCATTCTATATATGATACATGTTTAAAAAATGTGTCAACCATTGTAGTGCAGATCAGCAGGTACATTTGTTCTGTCTGATAAGGATCTGCACTTGCTGCATCTTGGTCAGAAGTAATATAATGAATATAAAAGTTTACAGTGTAGATCCTTATAAGAGTGTACAAATATGCTGGCTATTCAGGATCTCCACTGTTTACTCAATTTTGCCAATGTGTCTATGGGGTAAAGAGTTAAAAAGCTGTGTATATATTTGATATCAGCACTTGAAGATTTTTTTAAATCAATTGAAAATTAATTTTTTTTGGAACAGGCCAGCCGCTTACAAGTACACCAACTCGTGTTGAGACCAAACCAAAGTACAAATGTCGATTTGAATTTCCGGAGCAGATTCAGGTAAAAAATCCTAACATGACTTTACATAATGTTGCTTTAATGATTCTCCTTTGTTTCTTTCTCCACAAATTGGCATGTAAAGGAAACTAAAACCAGTACCCCAAACCAAGGGAGAAAAGGAGTTTCCAATTTTATTTTTGACACCTGGATGGCTGAAACTGAAAAAAATATCCAGTTGGCGGATCTGACAAATCAAAAGCATAAAACAGATCGTTACAATCAGTCCTTTTGGAAAGGCGAGATTTTGTTATAAAATTATACAAATTCCTATCACTTAACTCCAAATTAAAAGTGCATTATTTCACTGACCTTTCTATTTCAACTTGGTCATATAGTGATGCACAAACATGTACAATGAGCTCTGGATCTGTAAGCAATATATGTTTATGTTAACTTCAAATTTTTAGATCATGCGTCATCTACATCCCGACTGTGAACGAGTTGGAAGAAGTGAGGTGCTCAACCAGAAAGACAAGGTGTGGCGGGGAAAATCTAGAGATGCCATGCAATTTGAGGTAAAGCAACTGATTGAAGAAGAGCCTTACTTGTACTCGCTTAGTCATCAGTACAAAACTTAAGGATTGAATGTTGGCAGGCATCATATATGCTAACAAACTACATCATAAGCTGTTTCTGTCCATGATACACTTGTTTTTTAATCTCCCAAACCCACACAGTTAGGAATTTTTAAACCTTTGATTTTTAACTATGGTGGCCGTTTCTTTAACTTTGCAATTAATGGTAAACATTTTGCTACTGCAATATGCCATTACAGCTATCTTATCTTAATTGTGAGGAAAATCATAAAGACTCCAAATTTCTCATTTTATGTCACCTAAATATAGAAGTGAAATATTGTTTGATTTTTTTTAGCTCACCTGTCACATAGTGACCAGGTGACCTTTTGTGATCGTATTTTGTCTGGCAATTTATACCCCACAAATAAAACAAAATCTCATTTGATAATACTTTTACACAGTTTGTACAGAATGAAAAAGCATCACAGTATTAGAATATTGTGTGGATTATTCTTGCATGAAAGATCCTTTTTTATGTTTGCAGGGCCCAATGTCAGTGTGGGCAGGAGCTTTCAAGGTGGCGATTTTTGTTTCATGCCTGTCCCCTAGATGTTATGAGGTGGTTCGGTCCATTATAGCATCTAGACGGTCCCATCACCTTAAAGCAAATGCTGAGATGTTCAATAAGCTCATCGGATTTAGGGATGAACAGTATTTGTTCCTCATGTTGAAGAAAGTGGACTCAGGAGATCTAGCCCTTAGCGAGATGAATAAGAGAATAATGGAAGAAAAGGTAGGTATTGTAATAACATAAGTTTTAGGAACAAATGTTTGATTGTTATGTCCATGAACAACATTTTGAGATTTTAATACCTAAATCAGTACTCCAATATTTTCAAAGTTTCCAGTCCCAATTACCTATACAAGTTAAAATAATATTGAAGTCAGATCTTGAAGTTAAAGTTTACATCAAAGAACCCTCATCTTCTGGGTCTATATATCAATTGTTAATCAACATTAAAATTGTGGATCTCTTTTTGATTATTGTGCTTTACCATATTAATCTCATTATGCTTAAAAAAGGAGCCCTGAATTTGTTTTGAGTCATTAATCCAGAGATAATTGATGGAAATCTTGGGTAATATCAACATGTTGCCACCAACAATCTGTTAAAAACCAATATTAGCAGTGCTGAAGACCATTAAACTAAGATTAGAGACCATTCTCAAATCTCAAGCATCTTATTGGTTAAAATGGCTACAAGCCCCCATTTCAGCCAATCATGTTCTTGAAGTTTTGGACTGGTCTCCTGATTTTATCTGATGATCTTTAGCAGTGGTAATCAGAAAAGTAAGGAGGCAGTTTAAGTTAATTGTTATACCCATGTCTTTTCTCATTTTACAGGAATCAGCAAGAGCAAGGGAAAGAACAGAAGATACTGAGAGTGAAATCACGAGGTTGAAGAAGGAAGTGAAAGAGTTACGCAAGATAAACCAAGACTTGAGAAGGCAGTTGGTATGTTTAGTGTGATAAAGAAATATATATTCATGTAATTTGTAAACTCAAGTTTAGTAAAAGATTAAAAAAAACAACATTTTACTTCCATTGCAAAAATATTGCTAACCATCCAATGTTTAAGATCTAGTAAAAGGGTTTTCAATGGGATGTTTGGTCCTTCACTGGTAATCCAAGTTTTTATTATTAACTAGGGTTCTATGATCAAAATAGCTAATCATACTATGATCTACCAATCTGCCATTTAGGTTAAGTCATTCTCATTACCAGTCGCATTTCAATTCATCACAACTAGATATTTATTATGTATTTTGATATGTTGTTATTTCACAAACATATACTGAAAATCAGTGATATGTATTAAAATAAATTTGTTTTCAATGTTTTTTGTTTATCTATTATTCAGGAGGACTGTAGATGCAAGGAGACTGCTGTGCTCGACGAAGATCAGCAGGAAGAAGCTTCCACAGGCCACAACAATAGTTCAATTGACATCTTCACTTTTAATGAAGAGGTATGTTTGCTGCTATTGTTGCAAGAAAAATGATTATCATAATGTTTAATGTTCTACTGGGAAGTGAGCATTTGGAAAAGATTACAGTTAATTGTTTTAATTATTTAGGTTAGATGTGTCACATCAACAGAATGATATTATGTAATGTCAGTCTGAAGTTATGCCTCTTCCAATAAAATTTTTAGTGTTTTTTTTTAAGAAATTAAAACATGTTATTACAATACCTTAACCTGTTCCAATACCTGATCATCCTTTTTTCACATGACTGTTAATTGGAGCTTTGACTTCTATTTATTCTTAGATAGGGTGTTTCTTTAGTGCTTATAAATAATTATGGATAAGGGTTGTGTTTTTTAATATAAGATGAATTCATTTGGTTTCAGGATGTTCATGTTGAGGAAGCTAAACAGAGACCAGTGCGGAAAAGGGCATACACTGTATCCTACAAGGTTTTTATTTTTTGTGATGGTTAAACTTAAAAACATTTTATCAAATTAATTTAAATCCGATGCGAAAATCAATTTTCTACTATAAATGAACCCAGGACACAGGAATATGAAAATTTGCTAGTATATAAATTATTAATTGCTCTCAAATTAAGATAATTATCTAGTTAGAGAGTGATATGTTTAATTTCAGATTTAATTGTACAAGTATTGAGACTGACTAGCGGTTTCAAATTGTATAAATAGTGCTTTCTTGCAATTTCAGCCCGAAAGTGACGAACCAATGGACGATAGCTTTAGAGACCCAGACTATGACATGCAAGAGGTATTACTATACATGTGTATATATATATTAGCTGTTCAGTGTATGCATTGTGTGTCAGTCTGCATTAGTGCTATTGTCTGTCTGAATTTCTACAGCCAAGCAATTTAACATGCTTTAAGCACTTTTGTTTTTATTTGGCATGAATGATGAAACAGAGTGCAAACCCCAGGCTCCCATTTCAAAAGTCATGGTCACAAAAAGGGCTCAGTATGTTGCCAATGGCATCTTGTAAAATGACGTTGGCTCTTTTTTTAGTTGAAGGTCAAATAATATTATATTTACAACTACATTTTTGAAATGTTGTATAATAGTTTGCCATAATGTCCTTTGTTTATAAATTAAAGGCAAGTACCAAAATACGTCCCGTTGCAGATTTGGAATTTTCAGATCATCAAATATTGCTTTGGAGTTAGTGAATATTACATACTGATTGAATTAAATTTTCAAACACATGTTTACATTGATAAACAGCTTTGATCTTTTCATAATTCCATGCCAGATTTGTCATGACATGGCTTTAAATTTCAGGACAGTGAGGTATCTTCCAGCAGTGATACCAGTGACTTAAACAAGGTAATAATTAAAATAGCGAACATTTAATGTATGGTAAAGACTATTAATGAAATGGATAAAGATGATTTCCTTTGATATTTTCAATGAAGTCATGGTTTGTTTTTTTACCCTTGAAGATTAACTGCGGAAACCTATAGAATTAGTTCAAAAACAATTACAATGTGTTGTGATAAAAATTTCTTTGTTAACAGTAAAACTTGTGTATCTAGTTGCCTCTAGATCAGTCAACCTGAAGAGCAGTTGATATATAATTGTATTTAAAGCAGCCATATGCTCTAAATAATGCATCATTATTTTTGCAGGCTTTCTGCTTGGATAACCAGCCAGATACGGAAAATGCTGCAAGATTAAAGGTAATTAAAAAGGAGTGCAATATATGAGTTTCTGAAAAAAGTAATATGCATGACTCACCTTACAGCCACCCAGAGAGAGAAGAGAGAGAGAGAGAATTGTTAAAAAGAATATGTAATTGTTTTTTTATTTAATTGTGAGCAGTAGTAAACCATGTAATAAGATCACTAAGATGAGATTTTTTCTGTCATACCAAGAATTATATATTGTATGAAATGCTGGTATGTTTATATGTTTATGTTTTTTACTAATAAGCAACATTTTATGTATCAGTTACAGGTCAAGAACTGGAATCCTAGACAGACTTCTGAAGTGACCGTTTCAGAAGAAGTGCCTGAACAAGACAATATAGAAGCATGTGTGCAGGAAAAGAATGGACAGGGTTCAATTATAAACCAGTTGCTAGTGGTAATTATTTTTATATTTTAGGATGGTGTATTACAACAAACTCAACAAATGTGTCTTTAGAAAAGGGACAAATAATTCAAAATTATAGTAAATCAAGGCAGTATTACATGGGTGAAAGGTTACAGGTGTATGCCTGAAATTCAGTTTTCTGTTTGTCTAAAAATGGATGATTTTCTTCATTTTCCCTATAATTGACAAATTCTCAAGTTTTAAGGTTTTTTTAGAAATTTTAAGTTTCACCCATGCATTTAACAAAATTTGTGTCGCCCTATCCAAAAAAGGCGATACATAGGGATTCTTTGTCCGTCTATTGGTCTGTCACGATGACATAACGTTGACTATTACTTTGCCATTTCTTAATATACTTCATCAAACTCTGAAATTGTATTGCTTATGACACCATGTTTGAGAATTTTCAAGGTCAAGGTCACATTTGATGGAGTTATGCCCTATTTATACTTGGATTTTGACATGAAAGCTTAACATTGGCTATAACTTTGCTATTTCTTAATATTTCTTCTTAATAACTTTCAAATTATAAAGGTTAAGGTTACATTAATGAGGCTATGAACCTTTTTATACTAGCATTTTTGTTCCCAGCACCAGAGAGCCGGTGAACCATAAGTGTTCACGAAACACCCATCTAGTTCAAAACTTGATTTTAATTGTTAATTTTAAAAATCAAAAATGCAAATATTGTTATTTATTATTTACTTTTGCAGTCACCTGTTGCTCTTGAAAGGGTGGAAGAAAAGAGAGAACCTATGATCAAGGATGAAACAAAGAAAGAAAAAGAACCTGCATCGGAGGTAAGGATTTTGATGGCATTAGTTATAAATCTTGCATTGTTTTATTAATATAGGGACCTGCATTTTTCATGCCTTTTCCCAGAAGTTGAACACCACAACATTTGTTTTATCTCAGCTCAAATTTCATCTGAGCCCCCTAAAAAGTATTTACATTTATTGTGTTCATGGGACATGGAAAACAGACTGAGCCAAATTTTACAGGTTTATGACCAACTTGTCAATTGACAGAGGGAGTGTTTAACCACTGCCAGCAAAGCAACACATTCCTTGCACTAATCACTTTAATTTACCTTTCAACAATAACCCTGAAGTTTCATAAAAATATGACCGTCAGTATGTTTACATCATTGGCTGAGATGAACTGGTAAACATGTAACTAAAATGTTCTGGCTGTCATCTTTCCCCAGTAATTAATTAATTCAAGATAAGACCAAAATTCACATCAACTTCAGAAAAAAGGGATGTGGCTTTATAATAAATAAATATTAAAACAAAAACTTTATTAATAATCCAAACCTAACGAAGTTGTTATCTATAAAAACATCTCAGCCACAAAAACTTGATGGACGTATTGATACTGATAAATGTATTCTTTAAGCTATGTGGTTTATCTTTTTTCAGACTGAAGAAAGGAGTGCCAGAAAAAGAAGATGCCCATCATTGGTATTTGTTCTTTTCTTGTTAATACAGGCTTCTCTTCCAATTAAATAAGCTAATTTGATTATTCAAGATAATATAACCTATTATTCTGTGTATAAATGAAGGGAATGTTACCAAAAATAAAGGGCAAGTGAAACCTTTGCGAGTGTTCAAAAGTGGTTTTAACCCTTTACTCCATATACATGCATATTAATGCTGTGCTACCAGTGTAGATCCAGATCAGCCGGCACATCTGTGCCGTCCGAGCAGGATCTGCACTGGTTGCATTGTGGTCAGAAATAACCTAACAAATCAATAAGATCCTGATCTGATGGCACGGATGTGCATGCAAATCTCAATCTACACTGTTTGCCAGGTGTGTCTATGGAGGAAAGGTCAATAGTGTAAAAAACTGTATATTAGGATTTCGTAAAAGTGGTCTTATTATTGAGTTGGTGTTAATGAGGTATGATCTTAAATGAGGGGTTTTCCTGATCAGAAGAATTAAGCAGAATATTTATATAAAATTATGTTTTCATTCAGAATTTCACCTCAATATCAAATATTCTTGGAATATTAAAAAGCGCTTAAGTAGTGCTATTCTTGGAATTTACAGGTATACAAAGAAGGTCAGAGAGTCAGCGCTGAATTTGTCAATGGGGGGAGAAAGTGCGACAGTTACAGAGAATGGTTGCCAGCCATAATTGTTAAAGTTTTAAGTGATGGTATGTTTAAAGGTTTTCATATGACAGACCAAACTTTATTGAACATAGACTCATATTTAAGAATCTGAAAATGAAGTCCATGAAAGCAAGATCACAATTTGAGGTGGATCCAGAGGAGAGATGCACAAGAAAAACAGTATTATATTAAATTTACACTTGGTTTTGCCAAGTTAACAATTATCACTTAAATTATGACTGATTAGTGGGAATAATGTGAGCTCCCTGAAACATATTTAGTTAGAAGAAAATATAATGCTTAAATCGGTTTCTCAGTTCAAGAAGTTATACCATTATGATGGGAGATAGGTTACATCTCAACTTCTACAGTATTGTAAGAGAAAATCCTTTGGAAAAGACTTAACATGCATGTACTTTTTTCAGGTGCTATGTTCCAAGTGAAATTTACGGAAGATGGTTGTTTAAGATTTGTGAGGAAGTCTCAGCTAAAACTGGAAGACTAAGGGCTATTCCAGTTAAACATTAACCCCACCCCAGGAAGGCACTTTCAAATAAGACCATCCCCTATTAGAAGCAGATGAAATGGAAAACGGCCCCACCTATTGGATCTTTCTACGTCATTGTTGATCCATCTTAAGAAGAGATATTTAATACTCAGAGGACTTTTTTTAAATGTTGAACATGATTATTTAATACACATTTCATGCCTGGAGTTCATATTTATCTGCCAGATTATCATTGTTTACCATGTTTTCAAATCTAAAATGCTAAAGAAACAAGAATTGTGGTTTGATTTCCAAAAGGCAAGAAAACACACATAAAATGTAAAACATTAGAATTGTAATAGCATAATAAATAATACATGAATCGTGACAGAATTTCATTACTTTTTTGCAATTATTTGTATTTGAAAGTTTCCCATGAAGACGGAGGATAATCTGTACTTCCTGTTTTGGTCATGAAAGTGTAAACTTCAATGTAGCTGATTCCATATGACAATATAAACACTCTGTTGACATGTATTTGTATTTGATTTGTATACTCAAGTTCAACACCACATTCTGATCTGCATTCAAATACATGTCACAATAGAGTTCTATTACTCGATGGGATAAGAATTTGTAATATCTACAGTGAAACATGCTATTTAGAAGTGTTTTTAGCTTTCTATTGGTCATTTTGTCAAAGTGCTTAAATAAAAAAATATGTTTTTTATCACTTGACCATTATAGAAATAAACTTGTTATTATATATAATTATATGTGTTGTATTGTATCATCTGATCAGGATCTACACTGGTCACTTATTGTAAGTAACAACCTTCTAAACTCAAAGGCAAATATTTGCCGGCTGATCTGGATCTACACGGTTTACCTCAGTTGACAGTGTGCTGTCATACTGAATATTATTATTACACAAGATATACTGGATTTAAGAACATTTCAATATCGAAAAACTCAGAAACAGCACCTTGACTTTACTGAGGATAAGCAATAAATGCATGACACATTCAGCTTCTGAGTTAGAATTGCCAGGTCAGAAACTGACTATAAGGATGAGTGGATAACAAAATATTTTTCGAAGCCCCATGAAAATGTTGTATCTTTAAGTTGAACTATAACTGATTTTTGCTATTAATGTAGACACTCGTGTTATAATACATTTAAACAAACTTGCATTTAAGGGCATTTGAATATTTTTCATGTTTTAGTTTATTTAGTAGGTCAAAGGTCAAGGTCACAGTGGCCTTGACCACAAAAACCTTGTCCGATCAATAACTAGACAACGCTTTGTGATACAGTCCTCATATTTGGTGTGGAGGTTGGTCATGACCAATAGAAGAACCCTATTGATTTTAGGATCAGTAGGTCAAAGGTCAAGGTCACAGTGGCCTTTGCATACAAAAATTTAAATTCAATGCTAATAGATATCACTTGCACGTCAGGGGGGGCATTTGTGTTTGACAAACACCTCTTGTTTTATTAGTGGTATATCGAGAGATTTGATAAAGCAGGAAGTTATTATTTTTTCACAGAGGTCAAGGTTATCTCCTCTTTCCTCAATAATGTCGACTGTCGAGCTCCATATTTTTTAATACACAAGTATCAAACAGATTATTTGACAAATTCAGAAGTTTATGGAATCGATTTAAGGTAAAACACATTCTTTAAAGTCAATTGATGCAAAGAATAAGATACCGTTACTAAAACATCCCTTTTTCAAATTACCTCCCTTTCAATTAAATAAAGAACAATTTGCAACGTTTGAATTTTTCACAACCACGTATTGGTTTCAAACTTCCAAGATAAACATATTGGTGATCAAATTTCTCAAGCTATTTGCATTCACTGGCATCAATGAAATGGGAGTTTTCCATGTTATTTTTGTCATTTGGCTCAGTATATATACCAGTCTAACAAAACTTCCATTAATGCGGGGCGTCCTTAGCCGAGTGGTTAAGATTTCCGACTGAGAATCACTTGCCTCTCACCGCTGTGAGTTCGAGACCTACCAGGGCCAAGATCTTTAATGTAAGAAGCTTACAAGCTAGCTTGCGTAACGTCGGTGGTTCTACCAAGGTGCCCGCTCGAGCCTGAAAATTGCCCAGAGGGGGACCTGGGGTCCACCTCCACAATGGAAGCTGGTAGTCCACACCATATTGTCCTCGTTCAGAGGCGAGAGGGACATGAAACTGGGAAGTAACAACAACAACTTCCATTAATACTATTAAAGTGACCTCATTTACCAAAGAACGAACCAGACATCAAATGATATTCATAAAAAGCAAAAATGCAGACTCAATCCGCCAGTCTTTCCCAAAGGAAATCAGCTGTTTGCGATTTTTTTTTAGATCACTTGGTATTCGATAGTAAATTCGTTTTAGATGAACTTATATAACGCTTTCAGGCTGTCAATTTAAAACAAAAAATATTGTTTGTCCAGTTTATGCTCTCAAATACATGTAACGATATTTATGTTAAAGTGGTCAGCTCATATACATTTTGGAGAAATCCGCCGTTTTTGGTCGCGCGAAGCCGCTAGGAATTTGTAATGAATTTTACGATGATTATGATTTGCACACATGTACATTTGAATTTTGAAATATGAGTGAAAAATGCGCAAGCTTACTGACCCGAGCTTGTTTTATCCCAATTCTGCATTGTAATAAAGTTCCTCGTGAATAGATACAAGCATACACGTCTGGCACAATGACTTTCGCATTGTGGATGTTTATGCAAGTACGTTTTTTAATCTTAAAAAGTTTCGAATAGTGCGAAAGTACGATGCGAGAACGCGATATTGCGAGGGAGCGATATTAATATCGCGTTCTCGCATCGTACTTTCGCGACCTCGCATCGTGTTTTCGCGTTCTCGCATCGTTGTTTCGCGTTTTCGTGGTCTCGCTGTCCTTAGGGCGAGATCACGAAAACGCGAAATCACGATGCGAGAACGCGAAACAACGATGCGAGGTCGCGAAAGTACGATGCGAGGGAGCGATATTAATATCGCGTTCTCGCATCGTACTTTCGCGACCTCGCATCGTGTTTTCGCGATCTCGCGTCGTTGTTTCGCGACCTCGCATCGTTTTTTCGCGATTTCGCATCGTGTTTTCGCGTTTTCGTGTTCTCGCTCTTAAAGTTGACATTGCGAAACAACGATGGTCTCAACGGAACACCGTACTTTGCCCAGTGTGGGTGAAATACGGTTAAAGCACTGTTTACGATTTTCATTAGAAATCGCGATTGATTTTGGATTTGTTTACCATACAAAAATGTCACCTGTCGGTCAGACTTTTTATATAGCGATGTCTCTAGACGTTCATCAGAGCAGTGTGACAATGATCAATGACAGAACGTCTAGATGATCTAGACTAAAAACAATATAGCTCGTGATAGAGATTAACATAATTGTGATGTCTATGTTCAAAACTCCTCCAAATAACCGATAAAAATGATGCTAATAAATTAATTATTTGAATATGACTTGACACAGTCATTATTTGACGAGTTTTATTAACAATTAAATATTTATTTATATCAGCGGTTATACAACATCTATTTACTGAGGGTATGAAAATGGTAATTACTATAATCATCGGATTTAAAATAGATATTGGAAAGTTTGATTGTGTTTTCTAATTAAATCAGTAGAGCTTCCACGCTTCTACAAGGTACACCACCGCAATGTCGCGATGTTAAACTTATGAAACCACATGTAGAGCTATGTCCGCTCATATAAGCGGTGGCAGAATGGATTCTGTTGAATCCGCGTTGCGTGTACTTCCACTTTTGGAGGCCTTCCTGACCGTGAATACAAGACGACACAAGTTTTAGCTTTGCAAAGTATTAATTTGCATTGTAAAAAATAAAACATACCGGTATCATTTAAACATCAAATCACACACCCTTTTGCAACAGTTTGGTGATGAAACTGACAATAAAATGTCAGTGAATACAAGACGACACAAGTTTTAGCTTTCCAAAGTATTAATTTGCATTGTAAAAAATAAAACATACCGGTATCATTTAAACATCAAATCACACACCCTTTTGCAAGAGTTTGGTGATGAAACTGACAATAAAATGACGATAAAACATTTAGCTTTCCAAATAGCTTGTCAGCCACTTGCATAATCTTTTACAAAAAAAAAGATGCGAATTTGACATTAGGATGTTGAATATTTATAAGAAATTTGAGATTCACTCGTTTAATATTAATTATTTCATGAGAAGTACAAAGTAAATACCGATATTCTAACAAAAATGTTCTGGATAAGAAAGGACAGTTTTATCATAAGCGAGTCACTGTCAGGCTGTTCCTTTTTATCTTCCTCCCCACGGGTCAATGACAAAACTTTTTCTTTTTAATATACACTTTAAGATATTTACTTAGCTTGATTATCGTTACTTCTAACTTTCGCTGACGAAAAAAAAGTGAACGAACTTTTAAAGTTTGGTTAACTAAAATAATTATTGACATACCATGCACCAACTTAAATTCAGTTCTTTCGAAAGGGAAAAGGAATATTAGTGAACTATTAAATTTGTATGACATCCCTTAAAAAGTATGTGTGGACTTAAGTTAAAACTTTTGTTTCGTCTTTATTTAAATGTTATGCTAGTGACCGACTATCTTTTTTCGGAAAGCTATCACTTGTTAACTATTTATTTATACTTATTTTTACAATGATGGTGACAGTGATTATAATGACGATTATGATGACCATAATGATGAAGAAGAAAATATGAAAACGATCATTATGATTAAAATAAAGACGATAAAGACGACGATGTTGATGATGATGATGATGATGATGATGATAATTTTTGGTAATATCTAAATGTTATTGTGGCTGCTGCTGCTGCTGCTGATGATGATGATAAAGATGTTGCTGATAATGGTAGCAAAAAGCAATATATGCATATCAGGAATCGCCACACTCAAAAAACACAGCCTCCCCACGCAGAGAAAAAGAAGAGAGTAAGAGAGAGAGAGCGCATGTTTTATATAAGTAAGTCAATTCAAATAGGACGCCACAAACAATTAACGAAGAAGAGAACCTTTGGGGATACCGCCTTGGAACGGTCAGTGGCAAACAAATTGCCAATGGGGGTTTAAACCAGGTTCTACGGTGCACCAACCATGGTGACAAGTTAATGAAGATGTTAATATTATTGTTCTCTTTATAACGATTGTTGTTGTTGTTTATGATGCCGATGATGCTGGTGATGATGAAGAAACTGTAGATTTAAATGGTGATTAATGCTTATGATGAAAAACAAAAGATGAAGAAAATCTCGATCATATTGAAAGTTTCTGTTATGTAAATAAAATAGCAATGACGATGATAATGATGGTGCTGCTGTTGTTGACTATGATGATAATGTTGACGTTGATGGTCATTTCTATATCGCCCAATTATTACGATGTAGAATTTGATAATAATTGCTTAAACGATAGCTTTTACAGAAGCAATTGAACATAACTTACTAAAACACATGACCTGCAACTTTTTCTTTTTTGACCACATTATTTTACTGTTTTCTATCGATGTGTCATATTTAATGCTGTAACACAACGGCGAGATATTGCAACTATTTAAGATGCAGGAATCGCCATGTTTAATGCTGCGGAAAAACGCCGCTTTTAAAGCCGCGGAAAACCGCCGCTTTTAAAGCTGCGGAAAATCGCAGCTTTAAAAGCTGCGGAAAATCGCCGCTTTTAAAGCTGCGGAAAATCGCAGCTTTGAAAGCGGCGGAAATCCGCCGCGGCGATTTTTAAAACTGCTCCAATAGAGATAAGATTTTGCAGCAATGTTTATTCATATCACCCCATCAAACTGGATCGGGTATGAAACGATTTTAAAATTTGACATGAAATCGCCGCGGGGAAATAACGCCATTTTAAAAATCCGGCGGAATTTCGCCGCGGCGATTTTACGGCGACACAAAAACGCCGCGGCGATTTCAAAATCGCCGCGGCGATTTTGGTGTTTAACCCCCCACAGTTTCCAAAGTTTCAATGATAATTGATGAAAATCAACCAATTTCTACTAGTTTGACCTTAAACTATGTTCTTATGATGAAATAAAGCCGATACGACTATTATTTCGGGTAGCTGAGTTTGCGAATAAACCGGATTCGCAAAGATAAACCGGAGCCTGTTATTTGTGAGTTTAAAATATTTTTCAATATATTTTCCCAAAATATGGAAAAAAGTTATCATTCTAAAGTAGATTCAATGTTGGGAACTAATTATTTATCACACATTTACGATAGATTGCATTTCCTATTTCTATAAATATTATTATTAAAAGATTGTTGATGTTATTATATATTTTGTTTGTTTCGTATTTACAGGTTTGAATGACCGTATTATTGTCTATTATAGAATAAAATTATAAGGAGGATATTCACAGTTATTGTTTAAGACGATTGTCGGAAACAAGCGACTATTTCCGTACTTAATCGTTACTTTCCGGGGTCTGGTCTGGGTCTGGTCAGGGTTTTACCCACAACCAATATTTACAGTTGTTTATAAAATACAAGTTTATCGGCTTTTGTATTATCGTAACGATCTTAAATGTCTTATTTTGACAAATCCATCAACCAAGGATGTTTTTTTTTTATATTTAGACAAAATAAGCAGCTTCTATTTCTGAATCAGATCAATTCATTCGATTTAAGCTTTTTGCGCTGAAACTGTAAATTTTGTAAGTATCAATCTACGAGACGGCGCATTAAAATATATATTAATCGTGTTTAATGCAATTTCAGAAATTAGAGAAAACTCAAGAAGTGAAAGACAGGCGTCACAATGAACAACTAGAATATATTCAAAGGAAAACAGGTATTCCTTTTCCCTCTACAACAAAAGTGTAGGAGAGTCAAAATATCATCACCGTATTAATGTCGAAATTAGTTTAGACAATTCATGTACTTGCTAGTAAATTCCAGGTCGCGAAACTTTAAATTTTGATCTGTACATTTGTAGACTGGTCTCTTTTCAAGCAATTATATGCTTTAGAATTTAGACCGGTTTCAAGAGTCTGTTTTATGATCTTTGGCCCTGATCCAGGGTCTTCTCATTAACTCTACTTGTGTGTGTCCTTTTTAAAATTTATCAGTGTGTGATCATAATGTTTTCGTATTTCTACTTTTTGCCTGTGTTTTAATGCCTGGGTATTTCCGATAATTAACACACATATTTTACTTTTATTTAAATCATGTTTTATACAATTACAAACGCTAGATATTTTGTTTCCTTTTATTCTACAGGGGTTTTCCTTCTCACTACATATTTTAACATATTCCACTTAAAAACTCCATTTGTTATTTAACACAAACCTGGCGCCATACCTAGACATTTAACAGAATATACGAGGGCTGTTCGATATATTCGTGAAATTGTATTGTAAAAATGTAAAAAATTTACCGATTCAAAAGATTTTTTCACAAGATATGAAACAACATCTTTGCATCAGATTTTGTAATTTTTAATAAAATACATCAATTCATAAATTTTTACATGCATTTAACTAACACCATGAACCATACATTGCCGGGCTCAAAATGTAAATCAACGTCAACGTCATTCATAATTCAAGTGAGCGACGCACTTTCTCAACGTAATCGCCGCTAAATCTTACACATTTCTGATGTCTATACACCCAAGTGTTAAATGTAGCTATGTACCAGTCATGTGAAAATGCAATCCCTGGTGGCGCGGCGTAACTTCTGAACGCTGTCGAATTTCCTACAGCGAAGACAGGCTTTGATTTCCGGGAATACCCGGAAGTCCATACGAGCGAGATCAGGAGAATCTGGCGAATGCTCTAACACTTCAAATCCCATCAGACTAATGTCAAGCATGGTAGATGCAGCGCGATATGCGGTAGCGTTGTCTATGTGGATGACAACTTCGCACAGATCCAACCCTGGTCATTTCTGAGGAATCTCGTAAACAAGTTCTCAGCGTAGACCCTGCGAACAGGAATATGAGATGTGGAATACGGTGTTTGCAAATAGTATTATTAATTTTTACTATACACCTTTAAATTTAATTTGTTAAATTATGTTAAACAAATTTCCGTTTTATAATATAGTTTATAAGTTTTATAGCGCATTTAACCGTAATGCGCCGATCGTAATTTAACATATCACGAACAGCGTCCAAAAGACGTCAACACCGTTGTTGGTTGCTCTTGGCGTGGATATTCTGGATAGCGAAGTTCTTCTTTTTAAAACCGTTCATGCCACTTGTATATAAATGATTTGCTGCAAGAATCTGTAGTAGCTGACTTAAATCATGTTTATAGTATCCTTTGGCGATTTTCCCTGCCCAACACAAAACTTCACAACTTCACGTAATTCTTCGCCTTTGGAAGACGTCATAACGACGAAATTATGCTTAGTACCAGAGAGACTTAAAGGACAATGTTTCCGTAACGATAACTGTAATGACAACGACTTTTCACGAAAATGACATCATGACGTTACTTGAACATCTGCCAAGTTCGCGCCTTTTTTTTATATTCATAAATTGATGTTTTGCATTAATAATTGAAGAAAATTTATGATGAAAAATTGAGCCCGGCAACAAGCAAGACATGGGTTACTATGGTGACGAGTATTTTGTGCGTTTATTAAAAACGTTCTTTGATATTTACACAATGTATACGTATAACGTTAATACAAAACAACAGTAAAAATAGGAAGAAAATAATTAAAAATAAAAGAGTTACAGCAAAATTCCTCGAATTTATCGAACAGCCCTTGCTAAAGCTTTCGACTTCTTTTTTACCTACTAGGCATTTATCCAATTTATTTACTTTGAACTCTAAGGGGAATATTCGTTATCTTTGTGAACAGTTCTTGTTTGTTTGTTTCTGCGTTCATTTAAATAATACTTATCATCAATTTCTAAATACGAAATCGACCCTACGATTCCGATTACGGTATTGCGCATGGGCAAAACGAAGTACCTTCAAACTTTGAACGGAGTTTCTATTGCCACGTACGTGTCAATAGAGTCTCACAATATTCTTACTGACACGTAGGTAAAAATAAAAATAATATAAGATTAAATTATCTTGTGTGTAATTTCCAACTTATTTATGTCTTAATGATCTATATATATATAGTTGAAAATCTAATTTAAAATATTCTAAAATTATTAAGGTTAATGTGAAAGTTTGATAACTAGACTTGAACTGCTACAGAATGAGAACAACGTACGGTATTCTCGATTTTAAACTCCAAATTATTCTTAAGTAAACGTCTAAATATATTTATGTTTTAATAGAAATATAAAAATGATGTAATAAATCATTATTTGATATATATAACATCTTTATTCTTCATTTCAAGACATTACGATACTACTCAATAAGCGACACGTAATTTGCAGTAAGAGTTGTCGTTACTATGACACGTAAATATACAGTTCGACTTGAGTTCTCGTTAACACTTTCTATACTTCAGTTGCTGTTAATCTAGTAAGTAAATTACCAAATATTGTCAGTAATTTTGGTAGTAGCTTTGTCTTTAATTTCATTTCTTCAAAAGGAGTTCAACCAAATAGTTTTTCTTTTTCTTGTATCAGAAAACAAAGTCTTTAAATACCTGGAAGGTCTTTGTACTAATAAGGCTGTAGGGTTTGATGAGAACTCCTCTCGTTTTTTTAAAGGATTCGGCCTCAATTATTGCTGATCGTCTTTCACATATTATAAACCTATCCATAATACAGGGTGTTGTTCCCGACGATTTTAAATCAGCAAGAGTTGTTCCCATATATAAAAAGAATGACAAGACTGATGTTGGAAACTACCGTCCTGTCTCTATACTAAGTGTTGTCTCTTAAGTTATAGAGAGGGTCATCTATGATCAACTTGAAGAATATCTGGTCAAACGAAGTCTTTTGTATGATTTCAAGTCAGGATTCAGGCATGGATTTTCCACTGATACTTGCCTAATATATCTCACTGATTATATCCGTTTTCAAATGGACAAAGGCCACCTATTAGGTATGATACTTCTTGATCTCCAGAAGGCCTTTGATACTGTTAATCATTCCATTCTTTTACTGTGCCCAGACGTCGAACAAAACTGGCAGATAGGTCACTGGCAGTGGTCGGACCAAAGTGGTGGAATGCCCTTCCCAGCAGTTTAAAAAATATTCAGTCAGAAGCCAGCTTTAAATCAAAACTAAAATCACATCTTTTTAGACAGTTTCATGAGATTTGAATTTTTGATTCATGTGTAATATCAGACTGTGTCTAAGTCTATGTTCCATGGACTATGCTGTCCTGAATAGTACATTCAATTTGATTGGATGTATTTGTTTTGATATCTATATTTGCTATATATGTTTGTAAAGCGCAATAGAATATTTTAATTTTTGCGCTATAGAAATGTCATGTATTTGTATTTGTATTTGAAACTGAAAGCTACAGGTCTCTCTAAACTATCTGTTCAATGGTTTTCATCTTATTTGTCAGATAGATGTTGATAGGTGTTATGTCTTCCACAGCGAAGGTAACCTGTGGTGTCCCTCAAGGCTCCATTTTAGGCCTTTGCTTTTTTAAATCTATGTCAATTACATGTCTGCTGCTTTAAAGAATAAACTTTTACTCTATGCGGACGACTCTGCCATCCTTGTATCTGCCAAAAACAAACATGACATTGAAAATACTTTGTGTCATGACTTGAATATCGTTAGCCAGTGGCTTTTATGTAAAAAACTGTCTTTGCACTTTGGTAAAACCGAATCCATATTATTCGGTTCCCAAAGTAGGTTAAGTTCCCAGTCAAGTCTAAATATAAGCTGCGATGGTCAAACAATTGAATCCGAAACATCAGTTAAATACCTTGGCGCCATTATTGACCCATGCTTGTCCTTTGATTATATGGCCAGGAATGTTATTAAAGAAATTAAATGCAAGGCTAAAATTCTTATATCGCAAGAGTGAATTTCTTACACAGCATACAAAAAAACTCTTAGTCTCTTCCCTTATCCAGTGTCATTTTGACTATGCTTGTTCGATTTGGTTTTAACAGTTAAACCAAAGAGCTAAAACAGAAGTTACAGGTTACCCAAAACAAACTTATCAGATTTGTTCCGAATTTACACCCTAGGTCTCATTTATGCAAAGAGCATTTTGTCAAAATTAACTGGTTACCAGTTACTGATAGAGTAAACCAAATAACTGCTTGTCATGTTTTAAAGATTTATTTAAACACTGCTCCAGCATATATGAATGAACATTTTACCCCTGTCAGTGATATTCATAATTATCCTACTAGGTTCAGGGTAAAACTTAATACTAACCTTGATAGAAGTATTTTAACAGACAGCAAGAGGTATACCGTTCCAGTTGTCAAAGGGTTTGGCATTAAATCATTTGCCTACAGCGGGTGTACCTTATGGAACAGTTTGCCTCAATATATCAGGGATTCCAGAACACTATATTCTTTTAAATCTAGGGTCAAGGAACATTTGTTAAAATCTGACTTTTAAAAATGAAGTTATCGTACAGTATTGCTGTATTAATGTGTAAATTATAACATGTACTGATAGATAGTTTAGTCTTCATAAATTCTTCATGGCAATTTCAGTTAAATTTCTTTAATGTAAATCATAATTATCTTATTTATTTAATTTATTTTTATATTAGTTTTCTTAAGTCAATGATTGATCCTGTGATTTGTTCTTGTGATAATTTGTTCTTATCAACTATTTCTTTTTTAATATGCTTACACAAGCTGTTCAATAATGTGGTTAGTTCTTAACAATTTTAAAACATCGACTGTTTGTGATCCTATTTATTTTAATCTCCCTATGTCATACAACAATATATCTCAAGGACCGCAATGGAAATAAGAGTTAATTACGACTCTTTTTTTTGCGTTATTTTGACATTTAATGTTGAGTGACATGGTTGTATTAATTCATAATTTGTTATATTGTTTCTGTATGTTTTTACTGCTTTAGTGACACGTAAGTTTCGGTAAGAGTTGACGTTACTATGAAACGTAAATTTCCAGAAAAAAGACAATAATAGGCAAAATACTAAACGTTATATATGACCGTATATTGCCTGATTGCTGATGATGATGTAGGACGATGTGGCGCCGGTGAATGGCGCTGAGGCGCAGGTGATGTCGTAGGGCGCTGTAAGCCCTTAATATACAGTACAAACAAAACAGAATTTGCCCACCTTTAACATTACTATGGTGTACCAAAATCACTGGCATGTTTACACACTATCCTGAACATGCCAAATTTGTGGCAGACACTGAATCAAACACCACAAAGTTTCTCTGTGGGCCGTGTTGTACATACATGATGGGTCCCTGTGGTCACTTAATACATCCTTTATTTAGTGGGTTAATCTTATAATTTTGTTCATTTTTAAAAAATAAAATCAATGTTGTTTCAGTTTTTACAGTTAATAACTTAACCTACTTCATGGACACACCTTTTTACCACATGGACAGCCCATGTAAAACCAGATCAGATGGCAGAGATGTAGATTCAGATTAGCTGAAACATCATTGTGGTCTTTAAAATGTGATAACACTCTTGTTTTATGCTTATCTTATGTAGGAATTAAAGACGCCATGAAATCTTTCATCATTAAAATCTTCCTTTTATGTGAGTTTTATAAAAAGACCCTACATGTAATAAATAAATTTTGGCTACAGTATGAATTGTTCAATGTTGACTGCAACAGCAAGTTATGTACATTTTGTACATCGTTATAGGCCACAAAAGGTACTGTGTAACTGACTTACTAGTTAATCAGAGAAGATTTAAAATAAAACCCTTATTTTCAGAGATGTTTGTCACCAAGCTTATGAAGGATATAGAGTTGATACTTATGCAGAATTGGTAGACAGCTATGGCACAGAATATGAACATTACCATAGTAAAACGATACAAGGTTTGCAATAAATTTTCTTTATTTTCATGTATTAGAACCGCATGAATGTATAACACTAATACAGAGACATCACACTGAATCTACTCGTGCTGTATTAGTTACTATGATGGTTTCTTTTGACATTTTACTTTATGAATACACCCTTTATCACATTAGTTACCGGTGTATATCCAGTTCAACATGCTTCTCTGTGCAGTTTGATCAGGATTTACACTGCTAACTTTTAGATTTATGAGGTTATTTCTGACCAAGAACCAAACAGTTTAGATCCAGATCAGACCCCAAATATGTTCAGCTGACGTGGAACTATACTGTTGTCCATGTGATAAAAAAAGTCTCCATAGAGTAAGTCAAGAGACAGGATACATGAAGTAATTATCAGAGCATAAAAATCAATGTATTTGACAAATTTTTTTAGTGTCTGAATATTTTAAATCAATTTTGACTGTCAACAAATAAATTTGTAAAAGCAATTAGGTATACAATTATTCTTGAAAGTAAATTAATTGGCTGTTGAATATTTCAGGAAAACAGCTTCACATGGAATGCTGTGGGGAGATCAGTTTAACAGTTCCAGACAGTAGAGGGAGCATACCGCATACATATATATTACTCCAACCACCTATTCCTGCAATAGAAGGTCCTGCATGGGAAGTTTGTGTCAATGGACAAGAAAAAGAAATTATATTGTGTGATTGTGATATCAAATAATAAAAAAAACCCGTTTTACTGTAGACCTCATTGACGAACAGTAACTGAACAACACCATCAGTATAATTTTGATATGAATATAATTTGCTGTTTAATGGAACCATAAAAAATAGGAATAGACTCCTTCAGCATTATCATTTCTGTTCATGAATTTATTTGAATGTTTCATTCTATCCGGATAATAAATTGTTATACTTCACTCATAGTATTATCTTAAGTCCTCAGACCCAAAAGTATGTTTGTTGATTTCAAGCTTGAATATTCAAAGAATATGACAAGCTTTGCTACTTTCTGTGTCATTTGTGTCACCATATTCCAACTCAGAATTTTAGGTGTTGTGAAATGATGTTTTACAATCTACCTTGTTAACCAGATTTTTATGAGTCTATATTTCTAATACCATCAGTCAGCCTTGCATTTTGATCACATTTTGGTGCTGTTTAACTAAGAGTTTACAGGCAAACTGGTGTATTCAACTTCTCACAGGATTCTTCCAAACTTCACAGAAGAATTCACCTCATCAGGATATTTAGTGTTGAATCTGAAAACCTTGACCAGTTTTGGTTCAAAAGTAAAACAACAATTGATGACTTGTTTCTTTGTTTTACTTTTAAACATACGATATCCATCACTTTTGATTCGTTGATTCCGAGAGATGCAGTGCCTTAGTTCATATTAGTTTCATTGTAAACTTAAAATAAATAACCTATTATGACCTACTCTCACTGTGTTGCAATTATAATTCTTTATCAAGAGTCATATGCCTGTAACTTATTAGTTAACTATTTGATCAGTTATTCCCACATATTATGAACAGATTTAAAATGACTGATTAATTTGGACTCAAACTAACAAAATGAATGTTTTCAAGCACTTCGAGAGGTCAGAACAGCAAAATACAATTTCGCAAGTGAAAAACATAGGGGAACACAAAAATATTAGTTTCTCAGAACACTGTTATATAATAGAGTTGCTGCAAATATTAAATAAAGAACTGATCCACGGAATAAGATTGTCAATGTATAGAAGCAGAAAACACTTTTCGCTTTTACCCAACGACATGTGAATATAACTTGTTATGTTTTATATTTAAAATAATACTACGTCACCCTTTATTATACAGATGCAAAACGTAAGTGTTAAAAAAGTGAGTAACGATATTAGAAGAGTCAGTATGTGCGCCTGTTAAGCTTCATTACTGTGAAAGCTTGCTACACGTCGAATGAAAAATTGACGAAAATAACATGGAAAACTCCTATTACATTAATGATGCCAATAAATGCAATTATCTGAATGAATTTGATCACCAATATGTTTATTTTGGTAATGTCGGTTCAGTATCTATCTGTTAAAAAAAAAGAAATAATAAATTAAAGAATATGTAATTGTGGAAAATTATGCTTTGGATTTTGTTCTTTATTAATAACAGGGAGGTAATTTGCCAAAACGGATAATTAAGTAACGGTTTCTTATTTTTTGAATCAGTGGGTTTCAAAGATAGTGTTTTTCCTTCCATAAAGTCTGTAATTTGACAGTAGAATAATCCGTTTAAGACTTAAATGTTACAAACTATCGATCTCATCACTATTTAGGAACGAGGAGATAACGTTAATCGCTGTGTAAACATTACAACATCTTCCCGCTATGTCCAGGTATGTGCAAATACCACAAGGTGACAAAATAAAGCATCACTGAACAAAAGTTTTGAAAAAATAGTTGGTTTGTATTTTTGTTCAGTAATAAAAGCAAAATGGCCGGGTATAAAAAGTGACCGACGCCTATCGGCGCGGCAACGGAAACAGCAAACTGGACAAGGGGCGAGAAATTAAGAAACAATAACGTTACATAGGCAACGGAAATGTCAGCATCCCGAAGGCGACAAAACTCGATTGTTTGTCTTATAACGGCGCGAGGGTATTTATTCATCCGCGGCCTTTCTCGTATGGAACAGCGCTTAGACGGCGTTTGTCTCGTCCCTGGCATCCGTAAGCTAGGTAAGAAACCGACATCGTAAGCGATGAAAAAATGGATTTCTACGTGCAGATCACGACAAAGCCAACCCTGAAGGTTTTACGAGTGCACCGAGATCCATATCACGTGAATACATTTCGGGACACTTGGGACTGCACACCGGTGGAAATATCGACGGATTGCAGTTTCGAGCCAAAAGAGCGACGGAATGTTTACGTGCGGAGAGTTTTGGATAAATCTTTTTGTGTCACTAATTTTATTTTAATAAAAGTACAAACCCGTTATGTAGGTCTCTGGTCGCAGTTTCACACAAAAATGACATACGTTGTGCTGCAGTATTTGACACGCATTAATACAAAAATGAACATGTTGAATCGTTTTTACCCTTAACACAGCCTTATCCCGTATGGTCCTGAACAATACGTATTTGTCATTAATTGAAACAAAATGACTCACGTTTAACAGTTTTGACATATATTAACATAAAAATGACACACGCTGAATCTTGTTTACCCGTAGTCTATTTCTTCTAGAAAGAACATTATCGTTTTATCGTTCTTGATTGCACTTCGCTGTTTATTTTTTAGAATAGGCGTCCAAAAAGGTTCAGAAATATGTACATGTACAACTGCCTTTCACATATAGAAGTGCACTGTCACGCTTCGCCTCTTTTCAGCAATTAAATCAGGTTTTTTTCAAGTGCATTGTCAAACCCGAGTTCCAAATCAGGATATTTAATGAGTTTTCCTTTTTAGGTTAGTCATTGAGTGCGGTTTTAACGCCTGAACGCACAATAACCACGTCACTCTGCTATTTCCGTGATTTTATGAGTTTTTTTATCTAGCTGTCGCATTGAGTCTAAAATAGGATCCGGGAACGGTATGGCCATAATCAGAGGATTACTTTTTAAGAAAATGAGTGAATGTTTAAAGTAGAAACGTATCCTAATCGTAAATTCCATTACATGTGTATGAACTGGACAATGAAGGATGAGAATTGAATTTGTCCATCTGGGACTGATTGAAAGTGAAATCATGCAAGAGAACCATCTTTAGTATTTGCTGATATTTTGACACACTATAGTCATGTTGCTTATCGCTGGAACGAGTTTGATAAGATTTATGGTCGTAATAGAAGTTAAATCATTCATGCGTACTATATCTACTATTTGCTTGGATTTTGACTTTAGTTTTGTTGCTTATCGCTAGAAGGAATTTGATGAGTAGATGTCAGATTTATGGTCAAACCGGAAATAAAATCATTCATGCGTTATATCTTCAGTGTTTGCATTTAATTTTGACATTATATAGTCATGTTGCGTATTCTTTTTGTTAGAACGAGTTTGATGAGTAGAAGTCACATGTACGGTCCTACCGGAAGTAAAATTACTCGCGCTTGGCATATTTAGTTTTTTCTGATATTTTGATATAATATCGACGTGTTTGCAGACATTGGAACGAGTTAAAAATGTAGAATTAAAAATTAAGGTTAAACTGAAAGTAAAATCACTTGACATGCATGAATTGCAGATTATGAAACTAGTCGATGCGTCTGTTTACGCTGATTTTTAAAACATAAGCATTAAAATATTTGACTAAGAAAAACGCGAAAAATCAAAAATCATTCACGCAGATTATATTTTCAAAATAATTATGTCAAAGCATAGTCATATTGGGTATAAGAGGAAATTTCTCGACAATGCCTTTCAGGTAGTAAAGTCATAATGTACAAAACAATTAGTCACACTTGAAATCAGTCTTTGAAGCATAAAATCAAAACTTTAAAGTGTGATTACGTATCAAAAACCACTCAATGTGCCTGTTCACGCCGATTTCAAAACATTTCATGTTTTAATTTATATACTTATCATGCTCTTTTGAGGTGAAACCCGAAATAACTGAATTGGAATAACTGGAGTATCTCCATTTATTTAAGTCGAAACATTAAATTGTCGCTTAGGTAGTCGAACGAAACTTCTCAAAGACACGATGTTCTATCCGATGGTAGTGCTATATGCTAAATTTTAAAAATCAACACACATGTTTTCGATAAGAATCAAGTTCCTGACCTTCAATGGACGCGAAAAAAGAGCTAGGTCGTGTAAGTCAGCTTCGTATACTTCGGGAGATCAGGCCATTTCGTACATACATCTAAAATAGACGGATGATGTCATTCTAAAAATAACACGGATATATGATTCTAAATAGATATATAGAATATTATAAACCGCCACACTTGCGCACTCGATCCAATACGGCTGCCGCGCTTTAAAATGACCCCCATATTCAATATGCACGCCGCGCGTGCGCAGTCATGAAGCTGAACCGGCGTCTATAATACGACATTGCTAATTTCATACCATTTACATAAAAACAACAGTCGAATGTATGACTTTTACGATTTTCTTATTCAGATTCGATAGTACATTAAAACTGCTATCCAAAATTTACTGTAGTATCATTTCATTTCGCTTTGGCTTTATTTTCGCGTATTTCGCGCTCGAGCTAGTGCGCGAATTTAAAACCTTAGCTAAATTTTATCAAACATTAGCGTTCCAGATACGTGTCCGAATGGGCTAACACTTTGTATTAAGTAGCCCATATCGCTATTTGATTTAAGTTCGAGATATTAAATTGTTATAGAAATAAAGAAAATAAACGGAAATGGTATGCCTAGTTTTTAAGAACGGTCCAGGTTGATTGATAAAACGAGTCCCCTGTCAATTAGCAGCAGACAATAAATAATGTTTTGATAATTGGCTAACAAGGGATGCAAAAAATGATATCGGCAAACTGACATATGGATAGCACGTGTAATCAAACAAACAACATATTTGACAATGGGTCCGTCAAAAATCGATTAAAAGCCTGTTATTTTTGTAATATTTTTTAAATTGGATTGGCGCGAATATACATAGCGCTAAACAGTATTTTATCGTTATAAGAAAAAAATCAAAAGATATTTTTATTTCTAGATTGATTTCGTTGAATGTAGACGTTACTCACTAACACCATTAGATATTTACGTAAAAGAACGTACAAACGATAATTTTAGAATTGCATTAGTTTGATCAGTGCCCACGTATTAAAACTCTAAAACTTAAATTAAAAGAAATCAATTAAATTTCAAAAGCGAGTTATTCGAAAATCACGTTTATTTCGTCAGAAATATTAAAAACGTGTCCGAATTATTTGGTCAATTTTCTCGAAATAAATACTTTTTTTCTTTTGGAAAGATTGTTACACATCTGTCATCGAGAATTGAATCGTTCCAAATCGCTTGACCACTCAAAAATCTTTGGCACAAACCAATGTGAAGAAAATAAAATTTTCTCCTTGACATCCACGTTAACAAATTATGGATACAACAGAGAGGAGTGTGTTGTCTCATCATGCCCAGCAGAACATTATGAAGCTACAGGAAGTCATTTTATTACAATGGAATGACAAACCGCAACATGTCCTTTAGATTAAAATTAAATATTGATGATACAAAGCTGAGAAAAAATGATCACAACTGATTGCGGATGCAATGATTTATTATTTGAGAATTGCTTTCTGTGTACCAGTGAGCTAAATTTGTTAAAAAATGGTGAAATATGCATATCAGGAATCGCCACATTCAGAAAAAACAGCCTCACCACACAGTCAAGAAGAAGAGAGGGGGAGAGAGCATGGTTAATAAAATGATCAGTTTCAAAAAAGACACCACTAACAATAAACAAAAATGAGAACCCGAGGGGTTACCACCTTGGAACGGTCAGTGGCAAATCAAATTGCCACTGGGGGTTTAAACCAGGTTCTAGGGTGCACCAACCTCACACTTGCCCCAACAGGTTCTCATATGACAAAACAAGTACAAGTTGTCTTGGTGAAAAAACTCCAACCCACTTATCGGCTTAACAATGTTGCATGCAAAAGCACACTAACATATAAAACATAAGAAGTTAAGAGCATTGCAAAGCCGAAGGGGCGGGTACTCAATGATCTTACCGAGACCAGAGCTCCTGGAGTAAAATCAGCAAGAACACGATGACAGGGATAAAAGAAACAAAACAAGCTTCTAGGTTCTTTTAAGAAAAGATTTCCCCATTTTCTTCATAAACTCTTAAATCCCTGCCACCGTCGTGCAACCAAAGAGGTAAGCATAATGATCAACTGTAGAAGGATTAATCACCAGGCCTGCAGAGCGCTGTAAAATACCATGTTGGTAACCTTTCTTTTTAAATTTACAGATGTTTTTTACGAATAACCGGGAGAAATTAACACTGCCTTTTATCTTTTTAAGTTTATAAATTAAATCTCCATAAAAAACTGGCTGTGAAATACCTTGTTGCAAAAGTGATTTTAAACTGCATCAGTATTTATGAATTGAATCTGGGTATCGGCGATAAAACTTGCAAAAGGTTTTCCTTAATTTGTGATACCGATAACATTTTTTAAAAGTTTTTCTGTAATGCAAAGATTACGTTCATTGAAATCATTAACATCGTTGCAAGCTCTTGAAAAGCGAACAAGCTTTGAAATATAAACCCCATAAGATGTTGCACGGGGAACATCGCCGTCTAAAAACGGAAAATTTACTATATTAAAATTAAAATCATCTCTTTTATCATAAATTTTAGTAGTGACATAACCATTTTCAATGATCAGATTTAGATCGAGAATGTTTGCTTGCCTTTCTGAAGTTTTCGCTTTATTAAGTTGTAGTTCTTTAGGATAAATCTTATTAACCAGTAATGGAAAATGGTTATTGTCTATATTTAATAAATCATCAAGGTACCTCGAGGTGTTGTTAAAAGCTGTAATTATATCATCTTGATGTTCAGTAGAAAGAGATAACATAAAGTCTCTTTCATAACAGTATAAAAACAGATCAGCAACAAGGGGTGCTCAATTAGTACCCATTGGGATGCCTTGTTTATAAATAGAGGTACCGAATCTAACATAAATATTATCCAGTAAGAAAGTTATCGACTCTATTAGGTCTTGACAAGTACATAAGGTATAATTATCATAAGAACCATCTGTAAAAAATGCCATATGTTCATTACAAGCGATGAAGGTTTTATTTTCTCTAGCAAACGTTTTTTCAATGAGACTGGTTAGTTTGTCTCTTATTTAATTATGAGGGAGCGAAGTGTATAATCTTGAGAAATCATAAGTAGACAAACAGAACGCCCGAAAATTATTTGATTTAAGCTTTTTCAAAACGTCATTTGAATTTTTAATCGACCAAAATAATTTTTGCCAGAAGTTTCAAAAACCTTATCACAATACCTAATTACATGTTCTTTTTTAGCTGTAAGACAAGATGTTAAGAGCACGGATAATTTAGTAGTAGTGCACGAACTAGAGTTAGCAATAAATCTTGCTTTGTACGGTGTTTTATGCATGTTAGACAACCAATACATAGTAGGTACTTTGTCTTGTTTCGGCTCAATACTGATTCTAAATTTTGTAATTTGTAGAGTGTGTGCAGTAACAATATCACTCTCAGATGAAGAAGTCAGTATATAAGCATTAGTGCTGTTCAGTTCTTCAGTTTGAATATTTATATAGTGTATTCGTCACACTATAATTACATTATTAGAAGCCTTATCAGCAGGTGTTAAAACATATCTGTTATGAAAGTCTTGAAATCCTTTTTTCAAATGACTAAAGTTAAAACGAGGTCGAGGTGGTAATAAAGCAAAGTTTCTTTCATAAAATGATATATGAGTGTCAATTATTTTGAATATGTCTTTTTTCCAGTTAGAAAGTGCATTAGGCTCGGCATGTTCTCTTTTGCACCATTTATTGCAAAATAAGTTTAAAGACTCAGCAATTTCTGCACGGCATGCATTTAAATCAATTTTGGATGATATTCTATATTTGGGACCTTTAAAAATTAAATTACGAATTCTGGAGTCTTTGATTAAATTAAGATCACCGGTAACAATATGACCGGCAGGCTTATAGCAATATTTCGAAGTTAAACACTCTCAAGATTTTGGTGTATTTTCAATGATCTGTAAATCCGAGGAAGTTTTATTGTAATTAAAATTTGTATTTCTAGTTGGTTTATTGTATTTATAACAAACCATAGGCGATTCAGTATTCTTAAAATAAATAGGAACAAACGATTGAACTGTTTTATCTTTAAATATACTAAGAAGGTCAATAAAATCTATTCCTATATTTAAAATTTTTTTTTAAGGAAATGTCTTTGATGGTCAGATTCCAAGTCAATGTGAGGCCTGAGAACATGCCGAGTATAACACTGAATAAGACTAGCAACTTCGTAAAATGGATGGGTTCTAATGACGATGTCGTCGGCTTCCTCATCCAGTTTCTGCAGACTTGATATAGAAAGAGAAGCCAACCTAGATAGCATAGCGTGTCTGTCAGATTGTTTTAAAATAATATGTAGGTAATGAATAGAACAACGAATACATGCTTTTCTTTTTATATTTCCATTAGTTCTGCTTCCGTGCGACCTCGATTTTCTTTTACGTATTTCAAGCAATTCAAAGACGTCATAATCAGGATTTTTAGAAATGTTGCCTTATTGATAAATATTATTATTTAAACCAAGTGGGTAAGGAGTTTGTAATTTTTTAATCCATTTCTGCTCCGAAACGAGCCTGGCCCTGATTTTAAATGCTCTTGAAGCAGTGCTGTCAAATGTAAGTTTTTCTACTGGTTGAACGGAAATATTTTGTAAACGGTGTCCTGAATGCTTAAAGTGTTGGTATAAAAATGTTTTAAATTTGCTGTTGTTTCGAATTTTAGAACAATGTTGTCCAAAACGTGCCTTTAAAGGGCGGCCTGTTTGTCCCACATATTGAATTTCACAGTTATTAGAATTTCAAGTTAAAACGTAATCAATATTTTCAGTTCGTCAGTCTATATCATTGTTAATGTTAACTGAGAAAGTTCTGCCGTTAACTGTGGATTTAATGATAGAATTACAATTCAAATAATCACAGCATCTGCACCTCTTAGAATTGCACTTGAAAATAGAAGGATAAGATCTGCGTCTTCCGTCATTCAATTTATTTGGTGTAGAAATATTGTACTTTCGAAGAATAGGAGATTTTAAAGGTGAAAGAGTAATTTTTAAATTGTTTTTAAATAAATTTGTACAATGAACTCTCTGCAGACCTGTCATATTGATCGAGCTTGCCGAAGATAAATTAATACGTGATAAACGAACCGAAGGCTGCAGACTTTTAAAAGATTTAATTTTATGCGGTGTTGGGACAGAAGACGCAGAAGATAGCCTTATTGGTGAAAGATTTATTTTCAATATTTTATTTTGTGCCGCCATAATGAAATCTGTTATATGAGCAGCGACTTAAGGTTGCATTGAATTTCTCAAGTGACGTCACAGCGTAATAGGATATAGATGGTCCTTCATTGCTATTTACAATATTTTTAAAGATTTAATCAAATAGTTCGGAAAATCAACATTTATTAAGTATGCACTAAGAACTTTTGAGTAATGTACAATACTAAAATGTATGCAAGCTTATTATTTCTCCTGCAGTTTTCCCCTTATACTTCCCTTATTCGTTATTTGCCATTACTTAGTTGGTTTGTTTTTGCTGCCAGAAATTCTTGTCTTTGCAATGTACTATTTTTTGCTTGTTCATTATTTCTTTATTTTACGGTACGGCTTCCTATTCTTTAAAATCAAACTCTTATTCTAATGACTATATATTTCAGATCTTCAGGTAAAGCTGATTGAAATGTACGAGATGCATCTGTCAACAGTGCCAATATCACCAATTCTTGAAGATATGCGGTCACATATTGGCGAAGTTTGGGTTGACATGAATATATGTGATTACCTGTTAAACGAGCAGGAGAAAATTGAAAAATTCAAATCTGCAGACAAAGAATTAAAAAGCTATAAAGACATATTTTTAAAGAACGGCAAGCGATGTTCAAACATGTACTTGTTGGGCAACGCTGGTATGGGTAAGACCACCTGGTGTATTCATTTAGTGAATGATTGGGTTAAAGGTTTGAAAGAGCCAATAAATCATGCGGACCTAGAGGAACTTATTTCATACGAAATAGTCATACTAATATTTTTAAGACTTGCCACCCATGAAGTGAAAATTCTCGACATGATAAAAGAACAATTATTTTCAGAAGACGAAGAGCTGTACGAAATATTTATAGATGTTCTAAATAAAGAACCCAATAAATGCTTAGTTATAGTTGATGGGTTAGATGATTGGACACAGCCAATGAAACAAGTCTCAAAATCGTTGATTCAGAACCAGGGCATTCCGTCAAAAGCAGGACTGAAAGGTTGTCCTCTACTTGTTACATCGCGGCCATCCAAATTATATGAAATCAGATTAAAGAGTACTCAATTTGATCGATGTATGAAAATCAGTGGAATTAAAGACAAAAATGAACTAGCGAAACGTATAATTACTAAGCTAAAAAAGCAAGATGATGATCAGCTGAACAAATCGCCCAGCGATGACGCCAACAATTTTGCGGATTTCGAAAACGCAAATAAAGAGTGCTACAGTGAAGTAGTAAATGTATTAGGAAACTTTATCCTCTCTAGTTACGCCGAGTCGTACTTTAAGAGATACCGAATGTCGGAGTGCATGGAGAATCCTCTTTTGCTCATAATATCAGTTTGTATATGGTTTCAGTATGGAAATTTAGAGAAAACACTTGCAGGCAACTACTCGCAGATGCTCAGATATTTAATTGAGTATACATTAAATATGAAAAAAAACAAATACTCAACACCGTATGAAGAGTCATCTGCATCAGACAAAAGTAATTTACTTCCGGAGTGTCTTAATGGAATCATACCGAAGCAGTACAACAAACTAATTATTAAGCTGGCTGAATTCGCTTTTTATAGTTTATTCAACAATAATGAAAAAAATAAATCACATCTTGTCTTTTCTGAGGAAGAATTAAAAGAACGGTATACCGATTATGATTTAGAAGCAGCTGTGAATTGTGGTATTCTTTCAAAGGAATGTGCTATCAATCAGCCTTTGACACGCATGACTAAAATGTCATTTCTTCACAAAAGTTTCCAAGAGTACTTATCAGCTGTTCATATCGTCGGTCAGTTTCAGAATGGGAACATGGATCCATTAGAAGTGTATCAAAAGTACTGTTGTAGTAAAGAAACACTCGAGGAGATGGAAAATGTGATACTCTTTGTCTGTGGCTTAGATCCTCGAGTGGCAAGTGAAATTTCATTACATGTACAGCGTGTAGCAAGAACAACTAAAGTTAGAGGTTATGATTATTTAACGTTTAACTTTATTTTTCCCTTACAATGCACGGTACAGGTGCACAAATTTAGTAAAGAATATCCTTCTACAGAATACCCGATACATGCTGAGATATTATTGTTATTCGAGACAACAGGGCAATATTCTCAAAACATGGACTATGTATATAACATGCTTATGACCAATATTACAAAGCTTAAACAAATACACATAAAGAGTAATCACGTAGTAAAAAATATACTGAATTGTCAATTACCATTTTCGCTTACAATTTGCGTTCTGCAAGATTTAGATTTATCAGGATTTTCTGCTGAGCAACTGATAACATTCGGACATTCTTTAGAACAAATTACAGAGCTTGGATCTTTACAGCTGATTGACATAAAACAGCCGTATCATTTCACATTGTATTTGCAGAATTGCCGTAAACTTAAAAACATAATGCTCGACGGCATAGACTTGATAGATATAGTGGCAAATGCCCAAAATATAGAAAACATTAAAATATACAATTGTTCAATAGACCTCATTCTCAAAGGTGAGTTCTTGGTAGACGTACCATTAAGTCAGATAATAAACCTAGTTCATATGTTGTCAGATAAAAACATCACTGCTGGAAATGTTTCAGTTGAAAGCGAGTCTCAGATTCTTTATGAAAAAGCTACTAGAAGTCACATAGACAAATGTTCTGGTTTGTCATTGAAATATGACATCGGACGTAGAAAGTGTTTTGCTAAAATAAAGCACGGAAACTTACATCGAAATAATGCGGAGCATTTCCTTAAAATTTTAAAAGATACTTCATATCTGGAAATTCAAGTTTTAGATATACATTTATCAGATGGAAACAATAACACATCAACTGTTAGAATGTCAGATATTCCACAGAAAGTTTTGAACGATCTTTTACAGGTCGTTAAAGTTTCAGGTTTGGTTTTGAACAACACTGAAGATATGTACATTCAAGAAAACGAGAAATCAATGTTTAGTCATAGGAAGTTAAAAAATGAAGTGAACTTCTTAGTAGAACTCGTTCACGTCATTGGAGGTTTTACCCGGAAAAACATTGGAGGTTTTACCCGGAAAAACTCTGAATATTTAATTGAGGAGAGAGCATGGAAGGAATCGGGTCACTTTAACAGGATTCTTCTTGATCAGGATTCGGGCGATTTTCCATTAATTGATACCTCTTGCCGTAGATCAGATTTGCTGATATTTTCAAATACATCTGCGCTAGAAGCGGAATGTTTCATAAAATGCGCTTTATCTACAGAAAGAATTACTCGCATACATATGTCTATTGAAGAAATGGAAAAGGATTTGCTCATTAATTTACTTAAATGTAGACATTTACAAAATATTGAAATAAAATTATTAGGAGCTCAATTACAACTGGCAGACATTTTGAAGTGTGAATTAAATCAGAAACGTTTTTTGATGCTACATGACAATAATACTAGATTTTCGCTAGATTCTGGAACTATGATATGTTCCTTTTCGAATACTCAAGATACAGAGAACGTTGTTAGATTTGTCACAAAGAGCCCTTATATAACAAAAATTACAATTGAAACTGAAACAATAAAGAGTGAATCACTTCAGAGTTTAATTGCATGCGCACATTTATGTAAGACAGAATTAATGTTATCATACATTCCTTTAACTGAGATAGAAGAAAAGGAAATTGAAAAACAGTTACGCTTAAACTCAAAGTGTGTAGAATTTGATAAAAAGCTTCACAGTGGTTTGAATGATGCTCGGATTGCTTTACAAAGATTATTCGATACAGAGCCTTTACTTAAAAAGATACGAAATACATCCAGACCTGTTCATTTGTCAATATATGGTGGCTGGAGAGAGAGTTTAGGAAAAGGAATGAACAAGACGGCTTTAGGTATATGTAATTTATTTGCAGAGTTCTTTTCACAATTATGCAATCAATGATTACAATGTTAAAGTTATTTTTTCAACGGACAAGCATCGCGTGTAACAGTGTTAATACAAGTGGCGGCATTTAGGGATTTTCTGTCATACTTAATATGTTTGTTTTTCTTTTTTCTAATTCCAATATTTATTCCATCCCATCTTTGAAAAACATAATATAACATACATACATACATTCAGAACAAAATTAGATATAAATTGTCAGTACATTAAATGGGTTATCTTTTCTGTTTTTCGATATTTGTATATAAAATATAGCTAGATGCACTGTTTAATCAAAGATGTTTAAAAGGAGTATAAATAGAAAGAAAGAAGGCAGATTTGACATTGGAATAGAGAGAGAGGGAGGAGAGGATAAAAAGGGAAAGAAGAGAGATTGTCCGCCATTTGTTATTACGCTAGGAAGAGTCTCCATTTTGCGTTATGTTGCTCTTGTTTATTTTTTGGATTTGCTATAATGCCTTCTATACTTATTCTGTGATTTAAAAAGGAGATGAAGGTTTCTAGTGATGGTATGGTATTTGTATATTTATTCTTAAATATGAAGTATTTCGCTAAAATAATTACAAAGTTTAAAATTGTATACAAGTTTTATTCTGTGCAATCTGTGACACCGATTGATACTGTTGAATAACACAATGAATTTATGGTAATTCCCTTGTGGTTAATATAATTTTGTAAATCTCTCCAGAACGTCTGTGTATGTTGGCACTCCCAAAACATGTGTTTAGTAGTTTCTGGTGCCATTGCACAGAAATCACATAACTGTGAGGTGTTTAATTTGCATTTATAGAGGTACACATTATTTGGTAATATCTTCATTAGGAACTTGTATTGGAATGCTCTGAGTTTTGTATCGATGGTGCAAACATATGGAATAGAAAGGATTTTTTCCCAATTAAATGGAGAATTTCCTAATTCGTTTTCCCATTTATTAAATGTTTTATTTTCGTATGGCTTTTTCTTTTGTATTTCTATTTCATAAAGCATTTTATTTATTTTTGTATTGGGTTTTATTTTGTTTACGAGATATGTAACATTGGTGGTAGTATTTGGATATATCTTAAATAGACCAGATTTCCATCTTTGTTTGATTATTTTTGTGATCGACATGTAATTGATAAATTCTGTAGCTGATATTCTAAATTTAATGTGTATTTCTTGGAATGAACAGAATTGATTTTGATCGAAGTTGTATATATCTTTTACATATAAAATGCCGTTATCCAACCAGTGTTTATTAAATAGTGGGTTTCTGTTATGATCTGTTAGTAAAGAGTTATTCCATATTGTTTGTTCTTTAATGTTATTAAATTAAGGTTCAAAATGTATAGTACACCATGAGGTTATGATGTCTGTTAAAAAACCATATTCAAAATGTATATTATTTGCGGTTCTTGGGTTACAGTTGAATTTAAAAAAGGTGAGTCCGCCTTTTTTATTTAGTTCGTGTAGGTAAGCTGAGTGCCATTTTGCATTGGATTGTAACAATAATCGTTTAACCCAGCTAGCTTTCAATGAAGTTATATATGATTCAATATCAATCATACCTAATCCACCTTTTTGTGTATTTTGAATAATTATATTTCGTTGTATTTTATCAGGTTTTGAATCCCATAAGAATTCGAACATCAACTGGTTAAGCTCTTTAATAATATGTTTAGGTGGCGTTTTTAAGACAGTAAGAGGATATGCAAGTTTTGGGTGTGCAAACATTTTAAGTACGGCTATTTTTCCTATTAGTGAAAGGTGCCATTTTTTCCATGTCAAAAGAGTATGTTTAAATGAAATTATTTTAGGTTCCATGTTAACGTTAATCATATGTTCTTTGTCGTTGCTAAATATTATTCCTAGGGTTTTTGCTTCAAATGAAGTCCATTGAAAATTTTTTTCCTTGCAAAATGTTATGTCACTGTTTCGCAGCGAGCCAATTTTCATAACGATACATTTTGTAGTATTGAGTTTAAGACCCGATAGCAAGCCAAATGTATCGAGTGTATTTATTAATGCTTCAAATGATTTCTTTGAACCATCAGTGAAGAAGCTTGCGTCGTCAGCAAAGAGTGTTTGTTTTACTTCAAAATTTTATATTTTTATTCCGTTTATGTCTTTGTTTTGGTTAATTGCAATGGATAGTATTTCTAAGCAGATTATAAAAAGGTTAGAAGACAAGGGACATCCTTGTCTGACTCCTCTTTTTATCAGAAAAAACTCTGATGTATATCCATTATTACATATACAACTTTTTACTTCAGAATAGAAGAGTTTAACCCATTTTTTTAAAAGATGACCCAAAATTGAAGTAGTCGAGACATTTAAAGATAAAATCATGATCCAAACTATCAGATGCTTTTTGGAAGTCGGAAAAGAAAATAATTCCTTTTTCATTTGCTTTATTTACCTTTTCTATAATATCGTTTATTGTTATGACGTTTTCGCCAATATATCTTCCTTTAATGAAACCTGTTTGATCCGTATTTATTATATTTGAAATGACCTTTTTAACTCTGTTTGCAATGGATTTTGTTGCGATTTTGTAATCGACATTAAGTAATGATATTGGTCTCCAGTTGTTAATTTCTTCTAAGTTTTTATCTTTTGAGGTATAAGAGATATGACGCTTTGTTTTGTAATTCAGAGAGTTCACCGGTTTCGTATGAATAATTAAGTGCATAAATTAGATATGTTTTTATGTCATTCCAAAAATTTTTGTAAAATTCAACTGTAAGTCCATCAGATTCGGGGCTTTTCATATTTTGCATATCTTTTAGAGAGAGACGACATTCATTTTCATTCAAGAGGCCTTCACAAGAGTTTTGTTGTTCGTGAGTAAGTTTTTCAGCGCTTTCGACAGTAAGAAAATCTTCTAAATTATTATTTTGTGGTTGACGATCATAGAGATTAGTAAAAAAAATCAGCAACATATTCCAAAATCTCCGCTTGGTTTGTTAATTTTTCATTATTGCAAAAGATAGATTTTATTATTTTTTCTTCGGCTCTTTTCTTTTCTTCAATCCAATCTGCTTTTGCTCTTAGTAATATTCCTTTAAATTTTTCGACGTAAATTGAGTTTAATTTTTCACGTTCACATTGTAAATTATTATTAACTTTTTCATTATACGGATCTTGTTGTAATTTTGTTTCTAGTTGTTCAATGATATGTTTTATATTTGTTTCCTCTGTATTTTTAATTCGTTTATGCTTTACTTAATATTTTATTGACGTATCTCTTATGCTTCCTTTAATAAGTTCCCATAAAATTCTTGGATTAGTATCTTGATTAAAATAAACAGTATCTAAGATGGCTTTTCTGACTTTTTCTTGATATTCTTCGTGAAGTAAAATACTACTATTCAATTTAAAGTATCCTGGTCCTCTTTGAATTGTATCTGTTCTAAGGTTAAAGTGAACTATTGAATGATCAGAACGATAACCTGTTGATATTTTAGAATTTGTTATGCTATTTACTAAATTTTGTGTTACTAAAAAATAATCCAATCTGCAGAATATAGGTGGTTTGTGATTTGAATGCCATGTATAACATCTGTCGTGTCGATGTTGTATTCGCCAAATATCATGTAAGTCGTTATTTGCCATAATATCGTTGACTTTTTTAGAGTTTGTTATATTTGTGTTACTTTTGCCGTTAAGTTTGTCAATATTATAATCTAATACAACATTAAAGTCTCCCCCTAAAATGATAGCTTTATTATCGTTTGCGGATAGCGTTTGATTAATTTTATTAAAAAATCTGTATCTTCCGAATTGGGTCCATATATATTTATGAGTATATATTCATTACCAGATATATCAATACTTAGCATTTGAATTCTGCCTTCTAATATTTCTTTGTATTCATTAACTTTAAAGTTTAATTTTTCATTTATACAAATCCCTATACCTTTGCGGTTTGACTGAGAGCCACTTATATAGATATTACCATTCCATTGCTTTTGCCAGGTTTCTTTATCTTGTTCAGTACAGTGTAGTTCCTGGAGAAAACATATTGTAAAGTTTTGCTGTTTCAAAAACTCGAAAACTTTTAATCGTTTTTCCTCGGACGCAAGCCCTTTCACATTGAAAGTACATATATTAACTAGCATACATTATCATCATAAAAGTTGTAAAAAAGTAGGCGTATGAAGGCATTTTAGCAACTGGCAGGACAGGAAAAAGTCGCGAGAAATATGGGGTTAATTTTTCGAAAAATACGATTGTCATAGAAGGAGGGTGTGAAGGATTGATAAAAAATGTTAACAAAAATTTCAAACATTTACATAAGAAATAATATGCACACTTTTGATACGCAATCAAAATAAAAAAGGTCAGACAACCAGATTCGAGAAATTCGATTGACAGGTTAACAAAATGATTGGCCAATCATCTTATTTTCACAATTGAAAACGTTAGTTAAATGCTGAATAACATATATATGAGATACAGTTTTAGTTAATTATAAAGGATATTTTTAGAATGCTATCTAATTATATAGAAAAACAAAAACAAAACAACAAACTTAAAAATGCGTATTAAATGCTGTTGAAGTTAGATAAAAGATCAATGCAAAAACATTTTAACAGCTATTTTGGTACATAGCACATCTTATTATGGAAAAAGAAACAAGCAGGCTATGTAATAAAGATACAATGTCAGCTAGAAAATTACAACAGAACGGTTACAATTGAGAATATAAAAAAAAGAGTTTAACAAAAAGACATGTAGGTTATAGACATGTAGCTACGTTATTATTTAATAGTTTAACGTAAAACTATCATAATATGTATCGTTGTTTGTATTTTACATGGTCGATTATACGGATGATAGAACAATCATTATAAAGCTGGTAAAAAGTAGTTACAGTTGAGAAAAGAGATTAATCAAATCATGACAGAAGCATAAATGCTCAGTGTGCTTATTTGTTGTTAGCATAAAATTTTAAACGCTTATAGAATAAAGGGCACAAAAACATCAATGCAGTGTGCCTACATGTTGTAAGCATTAAAATATAAATGCGTATAGTATAAAAGGCACCAGAATGTGGTATGTAGCTACATGTATATTCTATATATTTGTATTGTACTTAGGTGTTATTGATTTTTTATTATTAAAAATATTAAAATTAGCTACATGTCTATTCTATATTTTGTTTTTCTAAAACTCTAGAATGCAAAGTTTGTTATACAATTTTGTTATATATATTAAAGATAAACTGACACATACTTAGTTTCCAACAAAATACTTTCCAACTTATGTAATTACCAATATCTCATATAATTAAATCTATTTCATGCACAAAAATTGCCATAAATTAGCATTGACATCCACAAATTCAGCGCTCCAAAAATCACTAGAATTTCGGTTTGGGCGGAGCTTACTATCGATGACGTCATTGGATCTTTCGCGCTTACGAACGATAGTGTTAATAGAACTGTACACTTATTTGATTATATTTACAGTGATTAAATGATAAATTTTAATGACAATGGATAGTTTTGCTGTGATCGATTGTAAAAAAACAACAACAATCAAACCAAAACGATATTAGCTTCTTTAGATACTCGAAGAAAATACTGAAAGTTTCGGTTGAAATACGAAAAAGGAAAGGGCTGTACGCAAAGACCTATTGTCCCGGTAAAGGTTCGCATATCTGCAAACACGATTAATATCGGCATTGTTTTGTTTTAAATCCAATCAATTATAATAATAAATGCCAATTAGTTAATCCAACGCGTTGTCGACTATATTACTTTAGATACCTGAGAAATGTAAATACGTCGCCAAAACGTAAGTCACAACAAAATACGTACTAAATTATTCATGCCATTTAGAAATAAGTATATGTCTTTTCGATAAAGTTGTGAATTAAAATCCGATTAATAATTATAATGAACCCAGACGAAGGTCCAAAAAGGTGATAATTGTAAAAAATTACAATGAACCCCGCGTAAATCAACAGGTAAGAAATATGTGACATTTTGTATGTCACATTGAGTCACAAAAATTGTCAATCATAAGAAAATGCATAAAGAAATTAAAATCGTTATTACATACATAGTCTCATCTATAAACAAGCCTATCTAAAACAAAAACCACATATATATTAAAATAACTTAAATAAATGTAACAAGTTTAATTATTTGTAAAAGTAAATGCTTTCTATTTACAAATTTAGAAGTTAAAATGTAAATCTTATCCAAAAATTTATATCGTAAAATGCAATCGGCAAATTGAAATTGTTAAGTTTAGGGCATATTTCTAAACATATTTGAAACATAAGAACGTAATGATGTACTCAATTGGAATTAAAGTTAGAACAAATAAAAACTATCGTCATCTCTTCAACATATATCAAGATTACATTGTAAGATTTTTTTTCAATAAAATATAATAATTCAATAAACAGTTTTTCTTTAATTATTTTGACAAACAAGAGCGGAACAATTGGAACGAATTCGGGATTTTATTAACTGATCGAAAAAATGGATCATTAATTTTATTGTACCCCTCCCAATAAATGACGCGTTGTAAAAACAAAGTTATGACAGATCAATAATAAATATGTTTTATGGCTTATTTCCTGTACAGTGCATAACAAGGTAAATGGTTCCTGTAAACAATCAACCTAGCAAATGCATCGATTCAGTGAATTTTAAAGTGTACCGATTTGTTTTTCGGTGTAATAGTATAATATAACAATCGAGAAAAGGCTACACTATTCCGCAGCTTTTTTATTATGACTGACTGTGTAAATTCTTTAATGTATTAAGTTTACACACCGTTCCACCAGTTTTGCACATAATACAAATTGCTTTCCTACAAAATAAATTTCTTCACTATTGCAATAATAAGGTTGAAATGGAACAGGCATAAGTTAAACATCGCGGGGCTTAGGATTGTAAAATACATAAAATAATCGGACGTCTATGTGCCCAAATCTAAATTAAAGAACTCGGCACTAAGTTGAACAGAACTGATAAAAACGAAGACATTGTAGAACGTATACTTACAGAAATTAGAAACGCAACTTCTTTAAACACAAAATATGTTTCGTGGTTAAAGAGTTTGCGTTTTAAATTTCTTATTACATGTTTAATATTTTATATGTATTTAAAGAAATTAGAAACGCAACTTCTTTAAACGTAAAATGTATTTCTTGCTTAAAGAAGTTGCGTTTCTAATTTCTTTAAGTATATATTAATACGGTCGACTCATGCCTGTGTGTAACGTTTGTATTATAGGAAAAACTTATATTAGCATTAAATACTTGAAATTTCCCTTAATTATAAATTATTGAATACTAGTTTTGTTATGTATAAAACTCTCAGAGATTTTTTTATTATCAATATTATTTATTGCTTAATTATTTCTTCGTGTTACCTGCGTGTTTATTTCTCTCAAATCTTAAGCTTTAACATTTTTGTAATTTTTAAAATATTGCTTTTACTTTCTGATTTCATTAATCTATTAAATTTATCAATTGTTGGCCAAAAATTTCTACCTATATGTTCGTTTCTAATATTCGTGTAATAGGGGAAAATTAACAAAACGTGGTATTCGTTTTGTATCATCTTATAATTACAGCATTTAAAGATTCTGTTTTCCCTTGTAACACCCGTGTACCTTCCAGTTTCAATATTGAAGACACAACTATTATGAAACGAACTGAATGCTTAAGCCCCGGTCACAACGTGGACCAAATTCAGGGATCCGTACGTGGTGAGTACCTCCTCCGTTCGGATTTGGGAGCACGCAGAGACGCCGTAGCATTTTTAGTGCATGCAAAACTTTCTCTGCGTTCGAGCTGCGTGCGGGCTACGGATTCACTACCCGTACGAGTGACGTGCGTGCCCTGTTCGTCCACGAGCGCATAACGCACTGCCTGTGCGAGTCATTGCGTGGTCCGTGAGTGGTCCGTGCTTCCTCAGTTCAACCGTCCAAAACGCGCACAGAACTCAGGCGGACCGTACAGAGCAAGTACGTGCTCCGCACTTACAACGCACGGTGTGCGCACTGACCTCTGCGGTATGTAAAATTTTTCCCTTTATGAGATGATGAACAAAGTGCCATATGTATGCCACAACAAGACCTGTACTGAAGACAAAAGAGCCGAGAAGATTTTTTTGCATTACTTAAATCAATTATTTTATAATTTGGTATCAACAATAGCTTGAGACTTAAATATAATAAATATAATAAATACCATCGGAGAGTATGAGGTGAAGGCTTATTCGTGTGTAAAATGTTTCAGGAAATATGTACAGTAATACTGGTTTACACAATTTCTATGAATTTCTTTGGGACTTTGCAAATATCTATCTCGTAGTACTTGCCCAACAAAAACAACAGGCTGGCATTGCAGTATTTACCATTGAGTTTACTCTTCTTATTTTCTGTAGTGGGATTAAGAATGAATATAAGTCAACATCAGAACAAATCATTTCGTTAAAAGTTCGCCGGAAAACGGCTATGTAATTCATGTCACTAAATTTAGTATAATTATAAACAGTATTGCGATAATATTGGAATACAAAACATCACAAAATTTCATAAAATTCATTGACCCGATATCGAGGGATTATCGGCCATACGTGATATGTATGACACGTGTCTGAATACTTCCTGCTTCCCGCGGCTGCAGAGTGCGCGGCATATATTACAAGTCGTTTGATCACCGGATGCACTGGGGCTGTTTAAAAAAAATGGCTGGTTTGGGTTTTCCTGTTATTAAAATGTACAACAAACAGTTACTTCCATTTTCCTATTTTGCAGAGGTGTCTCATCATGCCCTTTAAAGATTTGTCAAGTTTCATCATAATAGCTCCATCCGTTATAAAAATATTTTAAAATAATGGGCAAAAAATGTCAGGAGTGTGACAAAAAAGTGTGACACTTTTCAAAATCACATTTGTTCAGACCATTGTTTTACAAAAAGCTTAAGTAAAGACAAGTTTTAGAGTTGTTTTAGTAAAATGTGCATTTATTAGGCATCAAATAATGATAAAATTAAGCATATTATACTTGAAGTGATCAAAATTTATGCCATAAAGTCAAGCGTGGTGGATTAAAAAATACCTCAAGAAAATCAATACATTTTTGCTTTATAAATTTATAAGACTTTAAAGATTAATAGTACATAATAAATGTTTTCTGTATCATTAAGTTTTATGTTTCTAGATGCAATAATTATAATATTATCACCTCTATATAAATTATATTTGTCTACAGCTCCCTTCAGAAAATGTCAGCTAAATTTGTCAGAAGTGTGACATTATGCACATATTGCAATATTATGTCAACATATGCTTTACATAGAAACAAGAGCATGTTTTTTCCTAGAAGTCTATGTCATGTTTTGTTAAATTGTGACAAACAGGAATGGCCTTAGTGAAACATTTTTGAGTACACTGCACTTATGTGGTTGTCAGGAGTGTGACACACTTTCTTAACAATATGAAATTTTTATCTTTATGCGATACCACAAGTTTTAAAGCACTTATATTTGATGCTTCAATATGTATTTTAACGGAAATACCTATTTAAATAATAAGAGTAATACTTGTATTTTATTAACATAAATTAAAATTCTTTGAGTTATTTAATATTGTCAATAAAGCTCCATAAATTTTTTATTCTGCCACATATGACTATAACTTGATTAATTTTGATCACTGTAAAGACTGTACAAAGATATGGACCAACCAGTTTGGTCTTTTTATGAACTTAAATTATTTACATTTTTTTATCTTCACTAGCCATTTTTAAAATGACAATATCCCAGCAACCAGTTGACCAATTTCAAAAATCTTTTCAGTTCTCTACTCAGTTTCAATAAGCAAACAATACAGAATAACAAGTTTGAAATTTTTATTAACTTTAATTTTTCACTATTTTTTCACTTTTCCAGCCATTTTTTTTTTAAACAGCCCACTGATTAAATCAGTGATTTGGGGAATGGAGCAAGTATATCATGTTATACAGAGGTCGCAGATAGTTAGCGGCATAGATCACACGCGTGTCACCGAACCAGTAAAACAGAACAGGGACAAGTACCTTGCGCTTTTATGGATAATTAATTAACATTATTTGTCTTGATTAGAGCAAATTTAAACAACATGCTTTCTTTACATCTCTACTTTGTGGCTGTGCGCGAAGGATTTACGAGTAGGCCCTATTTCTGAAATGCATATTTTTAATACGCCTTTTATTAAAACAATTAAGAGACTGTTCGAGTTCTGTATCGTTGTCATTTAAAACCAGATTCAGGATAGCAAAGCATTTTGATATTTGTGTATAAATCGCCTATTTGCTAAGCGCAGAATTATTAATATTCTAGTCCATATAGCCATAGGCGGATACAAAAGGGGAAGTGACGGGGTAACCCTATATTTAATAGGCATATCTTCGTGTTTTTTTAATGTATTCTAAATATTCTATGCAGTTCGCTGTATAATAAGCCAAGACGGACATGATGTATTTACTTAACAAAATCAAAATAGTATATTATTTTTATTACTCAACCCCAAAACAACCGTTTTAGCGAACGCATTAACTAAGAACCATCCCCGCAAGGATATATCTACGGAACGGTTTTAGTTAATTTTCGCATGATCAGCATGCATAAACGCTAAATGAAACTGTAAGATAAATATAATTTGATCGTACATCTACCTTTTAGTGCATGTCCAATTAAAAATGTTTGCACTATTATCCGCCGAAATGGCATCATGGGATATATGATTTCCGTAGCTGTGATTTACAAATATTGAATCGTCATAATCGGACTACTTGCGTTTTGAAAATTGGAACCGGACCACGATAAGTATCTAAACATGTGGCATTATATTGGACACGCACAACTCATGCAAGTATAATGCGAATCGGTATTATGTCCCACGTTAATACTATTAGCTTATAAATCTTACGTGCTTATACAAAGACGCTATTAAAAAGTTCCGAACGCCGATCGAAAAAAGCATCGGGGTTGATAATATGAACTAAGGCACTGCCTCTCTCGGAATCGACAACCGAAAACAAACTACAGTGAACAATGGCTGCTCATTAACATTCTGTTGGTATCTTCTTAACGTTTTTAATGTCAGCATTTTAGCAAATGAATATAACTAAAAACTAATTTCATTTTGTTGTAATGTTTTATTTTATATTACAGTTTATGGATATGGTGAACATAATTGATAGATATAAAATTCTGTATTCATATATTATTATGTATACTGGCTGCAAATAAAAAGTTACCACTTTTACCATTTGCATTAATGTATTGAAACTATTCAGTATCGCGAAATAGCACTAGTACATTCTTGCAATTTAGGGTAACTCACTGTCATCAGATATTTTCTGCTGAATTTACTTAACAATTGAAAGTTTCCAATGTTTTCTTTTAATACAAACTCTGGCGTTTATTTTCTCAACCTTTGAAAATGGAAAAAATTCAACCAAATGGAAACCAGGTAACTTGAAATTGACAGAATGGTGGCAACATAGTAATTGTTTCAAATTTCATCATAAGTAAATGTTGAAATTCCTATAAAGCCATTCAAATTTAATCAATTACTAACAGCCGTTAGTTATTATCAAAGTGTTAACTTTCTATCAACAAGGAGTATATATATATGGTAAACCCCCTCATTTAGACCACACTGATATTAAGACCACCTTCATAGAAAGAAAATTTAGCCAGTATCCTATTTTACAGTTTTGATATACCTTCCCAAAATATAAGACCACTCAACCATAATAACCACCGTTTCCCAGTCCCAAAGGCGGTCTTAGCAGTAAGTGGTGATAATTGCCACTATAAAAGAAATTCTAATAATTCTTGGTATTGCACAAAGATTTAGTTCACAATCGAAGTTACCTTGAGCAATTGTAAAATCAGTCACATTTAAATAACAAGTCAATAATCCTTTACTATTCATTCGTAAATATACCTTTGTAAAATCAAATAAACCATGTTTGAATTAACCCTTTCCTCTATATATATGCAACATTTTATTGCAGATCCTGGTCAGGCAGAACATACATGCCATGTAATCAGGATCTACACTGTTTGCTTTCTGGTCAGAAATAATTAATCATTAAACAAACAATTTGATATCTTTTTAGTTCATATCTAATTAAAGCTATACTGGTATTAACCCTTTACTTGATAGATCTATACACCTTTATTGAAAATTAAACAGTGTAGAAATTGATCAGCGGGCACAGTTGTACCATCTGATCAGGATCTACACTGTTCGCATTCTAATATAAGTATTACTAACCAAAATGAAAACAGTGAAGGTCCTAAGGACGATCAGACATCACAAATGTGCGAAATAATCTAGATCTACACTAGTCACACATGCAATAAAATGCATACATATGAAGTCAAGAGTTATGATAGTGATTCATATTGTACTGCATCAGAGGCCTTAGAGGCATAATTTTGTCAACAATCCTGACACATAACTACAAAAAATGTGTCCAGTGCAATGCTCAAAAACATAATCCGTCTACTGAAAGCCAAAAGCGGTCTTCAGCCTTTTTTTCTGTTGCCGATGACCCCTTCTGGCTTTAAATAGATGGTATGTAAAAATAACCATTAGTAAAAATATGGAAAAATAAAATATTTGTCAACTGAACTCGGTACAACTTAAACAAATAATGTGTCCTAGGTACGCAATGCTCAAGAACATGCGCAAAAATAACAATTTTGTCAACATTACTTACACATTATTCATGCAAAAATGCATCCAAGAACATAATGGAAAGTTGACAGTTTTGTCAACATTACTGACACATAACTCAAGAGCATATGTAAAAATAACAATTTTGTCTTCATTAATCTCACATACATGAAACTCGTACAAAAACACATCCTATGGATGTAATGGTCAAGAACATATGTAAAAGTAACAATTTTGTCTACATTACTCATAGCAAAAATGCATTCTATAAATGCAATGCTGTCTGATCAGGATCTAAACTGTTCGCTTTTTCATTAGGTTATTTCTGACCAAAATGCGACCAGTGCAGATCCTGATCAGATGACACTGATGTGCTGGCTGATCTGGATCTACACTGGTCGCACATGGGTATTTATGGAGGAAAGGGTTAAAAACAGTGAAATACCATTTTTTTTACATTTTCACAGATTTGTTTTCCATCTGTTAAGAAGCATTTAACTAAGATACCGCTCTTTCTGTACCAATCAGATGGTACATAGTGAGCGTGTGATTTTTTGTAGTATTTCCAATTGTCATTTTATTCTACTCTCCCACACACACACATTCTTGGAGTCTGAATTCTTCATTTAATATCTTTCACAGCAAGTTTTCCAATTAAACTTAAACAAAGCATTATGTGGCATGTTGCAGACTGAGTAAGTTTTTAAATTTATATGTGTAGACAGTCTTTGGTTCAATCTGTCAGTCTGTGGTGCTATCTTGTCCAACAATTGCAGTGGAAGATCTGGTCACATAAAAACAATTTAACAGCAAAATAATGAGAATTCTGGGCTAGAAGTCAAATTCTTCAAAGAAGACCTTGGATGTTCATCAACAACTTCATGTTTTCAAACACAGCATCGCCCATAAAGTTGCTGAGTAGTTGTTTGGCTCTTTCCAACCACTTATGAGAATTAATGATACATTACCCATTAATTCATTTAGTTTTTGCAGATTTTCCACGTTGACAAAAAAAACTATCAAAATATAAACGCTTTGTATGTTCCAACTTGTGATAAAGAATTCAAATACAGTGGAGGCTTGTCAAATCATGCCGCAGACAGCTGAAGTTGAAGACTGGCTGAAAAAGTTAAATATTAATAATGAACCACATTTATGTTACACTGAATAACGTTCACCTGTAGTGCACATAAATAAATACAAAAATAACTTATAAAATAAAAGATCGATCATGAAAAATTATTCAGATATAATGGTATTTGGAATGGTGAAAGATTTGAGATGTGTTAAGGAAATTTATGAGCTACAATACTATGTTTATTATTAATAAAAGAATTTTAATAAAAATAAAACCATAAACCTACAAGAGTACTTTTGTTTGCATCATGCCAGTCTTAGAATCAGACACTTCATTGTGATACTGCTGTCAAAGCTGCACTTACCCATGACTGACAGTCACTGTGTCATCTTTCTAGCATCACCTGGACCTGAAATATGACAGGAAGTGTTGAGAAATTATTCATCTTGTAAATATTATATTTAACATTTTATTCCAGATAATATGTCTTTTATCACATGGGCTACCAGTATAGATCCAGATCAGCTACCAAATCTGTGTCTTATGATCTGGATCTAAACTGTTAACGATTTGTCAGAAATAACCTGAAGAATATGAATGCAAGCTGTTACATTCTGATCAGACAGAATGGTTTAAGATGTAGTCCATATCTGATGGCTTTCATTTGGGTATGGAAAACATTTGGGTTGTTTAAAGTGTTTGAACCCAAGTGGCTTCACTTGGGTATGAAAAATAGTTAGATTTTTTAAAATGATATTAATGAAAGAAAAAGAAAGTATAAAGTCTGTATTATTTGAACAAGACATACCTGGGAATGGCATGAACTATTCTCCCCAAAATACCAAAGAAATTTCAGAACACCAAAATTAATAAAATATATGACAAAATAGTGGTTCATTTAACACCTTAATAAACATTTCCTCCATATGTGGTAAACACAGCTACGCCGTGCATGAACTTTAAATTTGCCACAAGAAATAAATAAAACATCAAATGCCTGTATTGAAGAATTTCACTTTTCCTGAACACCACTTCTTTAATTACCGGTATATTAATCTAAACATTTTTATAAAAAGGAAAGAAATTTAACACACATCAATAAAAATATTAAAGGATCATTCAAAGACATTCCCAAATACATGTTGTTATTTTTAAAAATCATCTCTTTCAATGGTTTAGTGCACTTAAACCCTTTTCTCCATAGATATGCCTTTTATCAGGAGCAAAAAATTAGAGTCAAATCAGCCTGCAAAAGTTCAAATGTATACAGTCTGGATCTACTATGTTTGCTCCTTTGTTGAATTATCTAAAGGATCTAAAGGCAAACAGTGAAGATCCACAACTGCATCAAAAACTGTTGGTGTTAATCCTTTACTCCATAGATACAATTATATTACATGGGCAATTGTATACATACAGATCAGATGGCACATTTGTGATCATGATTTGCACTTTTCACTTTAAAATTTATTAGTTATTTCTGACCGAGATGTCACCAGAGTAGCTCCTGATCAGATTGCATGAATTTGTCAACTGATCTGGATTGCATACAAGTTAAAATGTGTATATATGGAGAAAACCATTAAGTTCTTGCAGCAATTAATCACTGGAAATCACAACTTCACCCTGCCTTCAACTTCAAAAGTTACAGTAGCAAGTGCTTGTAAAAAATTTATTTCTTTGGGAAACAGATTTGTCATTACAACCTTTTGATGGAATTCGGAATTGTATCATGGTTAGAAACTCAATTTGATAATGGTAAATCATGTTATATAACTTAACGGTCTTTCTTCTGTAAAAAAAAGAAATATGCATATGGGCTGTTTCAAAAAAATGGCTGGTTTGGGTTTTCCTGTTATAAAAATGTACAACAAACAGTTACTTCCAATTTCCTACTTTGCAGAGGTGTCTCATCATGCCCTTTAAAGATTTGTGAAGTTTCATCAAAACAGCCCCATCTGTTAATTTTTTTTTAAATAATTGGCAAAAAATGTCAGTAGTGTGACAAAAAAGTGTGACACTTTTCAAAATCACATTTGTTCAGACCATTATTTTACAAAAAGCTTAAGTAAAGACAAGATTTAGTGTTGTTTTAGTAAAATGTGCATTTATTGGGCATCAAATAATGATAAAATTAAGCATATTATACTTAAAATAATCAAAATTTATGCTACTAAGTCAAGCGTGGTAGATAAGAAAATACCTCAAGAAAATCAATACATTTTTGCTTTATAAATTTATAGGACTTTAAAGATTAATAGTACATAAGAAATGTTTTGTGTATCATTAAGTTTTATGTTTCTAGATGCAATAATTATATTATAATCACCTCTATTGAAATAATATTTGTCTGCAGCTCCCTTCAGAGAAGGTCATCCAAATTTGTCAGGAGTGTGCCATTATGTACATATTGCAATATTCTGTCAACATATCCTTTACACGAAAACAAGAGCATGTTTTTTTCCAAGAAGTCTTTGTCATGTTTTGTTAAATTGTGATTAACAGGAATGGCCTTAGTGAAACATTTTTGAGTACACTGCATTTATGTGGTTGTCAGGAGTGTGACACACATTTTAAACAATATGAATTTTTTATCTTTAAGCAATACCACAAGTTCTTAATCGCTTATATTTGAGGCTTCAACATGTATTTTAAAAGAAATACACATTTAAATAATAGGAACAGTAATAATTGTGTTTTAAGCACATAAATTAAAATTATTTAATTTATTTAATATCGGTCAATAGAGCTCCATAAAAGTTTTATTCTGCCACATATAAGTATAGCTTGATTGATTTTGATCAGTGTAAAGACTGTACAAACATATGGACCAACCAGTTTGGACTTTTTATGAACTTAAATTCTTTACATTTTTTCACTTTACTTGCCATTTTTCAAATGACAATATCTCAACCACCAGTTGACCTATTTCAAAAATCTTTTCAGTTCTGTATTCAGTTGCAATAAGCAAAACATCCAGAATAACAAGTTTGGAATTTTTATGAACTTTAATTTTTCACTATTTTTTTCACTTTCCCAGCCATTTTGTTTTAAACAGCCCATATCAGGAATAGTTCGATAAAATCTAGAATCTCAACGCTTAGTGTGGTACGTTATGGGTGAAGCCAAATACTAAAATACAGGCTATCGCGGAAAGTCTGTAACAGAAAATTCCGTAAATCAATTAATCTAATTAATAGTAATTAATTTCTATGCCATTGCAAAATGTGATTTTTAAATAATTATTAGGTATATTATACTGAACCAAAAAAGAAACTTTCGCCAAGTTTGATTGTAGATATGTTAGTACATTTTTGTAAAATAATGTATTGTGGTTCTTTTAAAATCGTCATTTTGGAGGAGAGGATCAGATTGATTGTTGAATTTTAAATTAAAATAAGGTAGGGGTCGTTTCTACAGTTAACAATCAGTAGCGTTGTGTGACCGCCATGTGCGATGCTGACTGCCTGACGTCCGAACCCTCCAAACAACGTCAACGACCTTCGAGCAGCATTGCTTGAAGAATGGAATAATATTCCACAGGCTGACATTAACAAACTTGTGCTCTCAATGCGACGTCGCTGTCAGGCAGTCAGCATCGCACACGGCGGTCACACACGCTACTGATTGTTAACTTTAGAAACGACCCCTACCATATTTTAATTTAAAATTCAACAATCAATCTGATCCTTTCCTCCAAAATGACGATTTTAAAAGAACCACAATACATTATTTTACAAATATGTAAGCTTTCAGCGAAAGTTTCTTTTTTGGTTCAGTATATATACATATACCGTATAAGTGGTTATTTCTGCGGTGACTTTATTTCTGCTTTTTCTGCGGTTAAAACAATGACCGCAAATTTAAAATCCGCAGAATATTTATCCCTTTGTGAACTTTACAACGGTCACGGTGCATTCTACATTTTGACTTGATATATGTGTAAAGAAATAACAAATGATGACAAACTTTTTTTAACGGGTTGCATATAAAAGTAGATGAAACGAAAGGCTATGTACAACAGTTATACATGCTTTATTAAACAATATTTGAATAAACGATTACGTTCAGATTTTCCATTTGCAGCTGATTGGTAAATCAAACATAATACATGTACATGTATTGGCTTTTACTATATCTATATAAGTTTGTACGGCAATGGCATCGATCTTTATATTTCCACTTTCTTAAGAGACCGCATAATTTTAGTCCGGTTATGAAAGAACTTGATGCCGCAGAAATAAAAACACCCATGAATTTTAACATAACCGCAGAATTTGGAGCCCGCAGAAATAACCACTTATACAGTAGGTATTTTCTTAAATATTGGGTAACAGTTTTGGGGCCATTTGTCATTTTGACAAAAAGTTTCCATACATACTCCCTTTTACGCATGTGTGACCAGTGTAGATCTAGATAAACCGGCTCATCCGTGCTGTCTGATCGGGATCTGCACAGGTTGCATAATGGTCAGAATTACATAATGAATAAAAAAGTGACCAGGTTAGATCCTGATCAGATGGCACAAATGTTCCGGCTGATCTATATAGATGTAAACTGTTCGCACACGCAATAATGGAGGAATGGGTTAAAACACGGCTTTGCCGTGCCTGTAACTAAAAAAATAATGAGAAAGTGCTCATCAAAATGTAACTCTTTGCAAAACACTGTTTTGTCGTTTATAAAGTAATTTAGATGGGAATTTAATAGTTAAACATTTGTTGCTCAGGTACTTAGTCAGGTTAAAAATAAAAAGTTCATGATCAAGAAGAGGCATTACTCTGTCAAATTTGATCTTAAAGATTTTGGCATCAAGTGTTGAATGCATGTAAGCAATAATTATTAATCTATTTGGGTACACAGCTTCACTATGCATAAAAAAAATTAAAACTGAAATAAATAGTATTCTTAAGTTCTTGCAGCAATTTCTCTTTTTGTTAAACACGGCTTCGTCGTCTCTCAAATTAAAAATTGTTACAGAAGCAACTTCTGGTAAAAATTTGTCTCTTTGGAAAACCCAGATGTCTTTTGCAATTGTTATATGTCAAACGTTTGCTTTAATTTGTATCTTTTAACCATTTCCTCTATACATACTATTTTAGGCATGTGTGACCAGTGTAAATCCAGAGCAGCCGGCACATCGGTGCCATCTGATGAGGATTTGCACAGGTCACATTTTCGTGAGAAATAACCTAATGAATAAAATGCAAACAGTTAAGATCCTGATCAGATGGCACAGATATGTCGGCCGATCTGGATGTAAACTGTTGGCGCACACAATAGTGGTGTTACTATGGAGTAAAGGATTAAAACATGGCTTTGTTGTGCAAACAATTCAAACTTAAAGTGCAAGTATTCTGTTATTTACATGTAATGCTATTAATGCTAATTTTCTCCTTGGAAAACACGGCTTCGCCGTGCCTGCTTTTAAATTGTTACAGTTGCCAAGTGGTTAGTGTTGCAAGTTATTGTTGAAATTTATCTGCAATTGCTGTCTCAACATGCAATAAAAACTGTAACAATCTAAATCCAGAGCAGCTGGCACATCCCTGCCATCTGATGAGGATCTGCACAGGTCACATTTTTGTCAGAAATAACCTAATGAATAAAAAAGCGAACAGTCTAGATCCTGATCAGATGGCTCAGATGTGCAGGCAGATCTGGATATTAACTATTTGCACACACAACAATGGTGTATCTAAAGAGGAAAGGGTTAAAAGTTAATAAAACATGGCTTCGTTGTGCAAAGAATTCAAACTTAAAATGCAAGTGTTCAGTTTTTCATTGCAAATTCTTTCCTTGGAAAACACGGCTTCGCCGTGCCTGCTTTAAAACTTTTACAGTTGCCAAGTGCCACTTGAAGTGGTTCCTGTTGCAAGTAACTGTTGAAATTTATCTGTAATTTCTGTTTCAACATGCATTTCTCTCCTTGGAAAACACGGCTTCGCCGTGCCCGCTTTAAAATTGTTACAGTTGCCAAGTGGTTCCTGTTGCAAGTAATTGTTGAAATTTATCTGTACATTGTAATTTCTGTCTCAACATGCATTTCTCTTCTTGGAAAACACGGCTTCGCCGTGCCCGCTTTAAAATTGTTACAGTTGCCAAGTGGTTCGTGTTGCAATTTATTGTTGAGATTTATCTGTACATTGTAATTTCTGTCTCAACATGCATTTCTCTTCTTGGAAAACACGGCTTCGCCGTGCCCGCTTTAAAATTGTTACAGTTGCCAAGTGGTTCGTGTTGCAATTTATTGTTGAAATTTATCTGTACATTGTAATTTCTGTCTCAACATGCATTTCTCTTCTTGGAAAACACGGCTTCGCCGTGCCCGTTTTAAAATTGTTACAGTTGCCAAGTGGTTCGTGTTGCAATTTATTGTTGAGATTTATCTGTACATTGTAATTTCTGTCTCAACATGCATTTCTCTTCTTGGAAAACACGGCTTCGCCGTGCCCGCTTTAAAATTGTTACAGTTGCCAAGTGGTTCGTGTTGCAATTTATTGTTGAGATTTATCTGTAATTGCTGTCTCAACTTGCAATAAAAACTGTTATAATATCAAGATCTTGTCTTTGTTATGCTTTTGCACGACTACAAATATCTAATCCTTCACTTTTTCCGCCGTTACCGGAGGTCTATCTACTATTCTGGGTGTATTTATTTTTAAACTGAAGTATTGATTGAAACGATCGGGCGATTTTTAAAATTAAAAAAAATAATTCGTCTCTTTTGACATTTCAAACAAACAAACCCAAGCGAAAGTTTCTTACAGTGTTCGTTCCAATTATCTGTTTATTCGCAGCAACAAATCCATTTCCGATTGGAAATGCCATCTTTTGACAACATTTACTCAAGACAGCCATGCCATAAATAATTCCAGTATGATACCGTTTACGTCACATTGGGATAGAAATAAGACAAATACAAATTAATAACCGTAAGACAGCAACTACGCGAAAGGTCTGCTGTCAATATCCACTACGGGTAGGGTTCTCAATTTGGAACCGGATCATCTTTAACTTGATAGATGAGGCCACTTCGAGTCGACGTTCATTGTCCATCTCAAGAAGGAGACCATTTCCTTACTGAATCGAGAAACAAAATGGCGGCTTTTCAGTTTTAAAATCCGGAAGCAAGCAATCTCGATGAAAGTCATATTGTCCAATAAAAAAACCCGTACTTTGCAGGGTATTTTATTGTCCAATAAAAAAAACCGTATTTTGCAGGGCATTTTGAAAACCGGAAGACGAGGTCTCAACGTTTCTTGGTATAGAGTTTTGCTCATGCGCAATACCGTAATCGGAATCGACACGATTTCGACGCGTCGAAATCGTACGGTCGATTCCGTATTAGTGTTTGCAAAATTAAGTGGGAATGCAAAAATTCATATACTAGCAAAGTTAGGGACACAGGATAACGTTATTGTCACATTTACTATGTTATATTATACGCGACATATACCCATCATAGCGAACTGCGGTCCAATGACCGCAAAGTTCATAAAAAGTCCAAAGTGGTTACTCTGTATTTTTTGCAATACATACTTAAAAAGTTTGTATTTTTTATTCAAACTGAGTACAGAACAGAACAGATTTTTGAAATATGTCAACTGGTTGCTGAGATATTTTCATTTGGGCTATTTAAAAAATGGCAAGTGAAGTAAAAAATGTAAAGAAAAGTCCAATCTGGTTGCTCAATATGTGTGTACAGACTTAAATGTGATCAAGTAAATTAAATACTAGTACTCATCTGTGACAGAACACATTTTTAGCTTTATTGTCCAATATTAAATAAATTACAAGAATTTTAAGCCACCTTTCTCTTAAACAACACTAAAATTTGTCTTTCTTCAAGCTTTTTGTAAAGTGTTGGTCTTAACATTTATGATTTTTAAAACTGTTACATTTTTTGTCAAACTCCTGACATTTTTCTCCCATTATTTTTGAATATGTTTTTAACAGATAGTGATATTTTATGAAACTTCATAAATCTTTAAAGGGCATGAGAAGACACCGCTGCAAAATAAGAAAATGGTAGTAACAGTTTGTTGTACAGTTTTATAGCAGAAAACCCCAAACTAGCCATTTTTTAAACAGCCCAAATGCATTACATCTGATTCTTACAAACACTTATTCACCTTGGTGGTGGTACCAACCAATTATTTTCTCCTTTCCAAGTCTGTGCTAAAGCATCAACAGCTTCCGCCCCTGGTAACCACCATCTACAGTTAAACCGTTTACATCTGTTATTATAATGGGACGAAAACCTGTCTACCGTATGAGGACCCCATTGACTATCTAAAACGGAAAATTCGTCGTAACTGATTGACCAATCATCAGCATCTAAACATCTGCTTAAATGATCAGCGACATCGTTTTGACGCCGGGGAATCCAATCTATGATCAATTTTATATTAGTGGAATTGCATAATTCATATATTGCAAGTGCTGTGTTATGTAACTCCATGTTGCTGCTACCTGAATTAATAATATACTGAACATTTTTATTATCAGACAAAGCCTTCACTGTTTTGTTTTCAAGACAAGTTTTATTATGACTCAAAACTCTATAAAAAGCCTGTAATTCACGCCAGGTTGAACTTTTTGTCTTTTCTTGTTCTATCCAAGTACCTCGAACCTTAGATCCTGAAATAATATTACCAATACGTGTTTTGTTTACAGCAGTTCCTATGCTTTTGCTCTCTTTCGGGAGCACGGACCAGTCTGGGTTACTGAGTACACTACTCTTCCTTTTACACCTACCTATCTTATTCCGGTCAGGACTAACTTCCGGTAGTCCTGGAATACCTGCGTTTTTTAATGCGCATCCGCTCACTTCCGGAAGCCTTGCAATTACTGCACTCCTTTTGAGTGCGCTGTGTAAACTATCGTACCTAATTAAATGAGTACTCACTTCCGGGAGTACAGATATTCTAACGCTATTCTATGCGCAACCGCTCACTTCCGGGAGCATTGAATTCTCTACAATCCTTTGGTCTGCATTACTTTGCATTGACAAACTATCACCTATTATGAACCTTGAACTCACTTCCGGGAGTTCGTATCCACCTGCGTCATCTTTAACAACACCGCTCACTTCCGGGAGCGAAGTCCGAGTCCCTGAATATGAATCTGCTAAATAATCAAACTCTGCGGACAATTGTGATATCTCCGGCTCACAACAACATATGCTTTCGTCGGCAATATTTGCCTGGTAATCTATCCGTTCAAAAACAGGTTGTACGGTCTTACCCACAACATAACCGCCGTATCCTGTGGCGCTAGCATCACTATACATAAATGCTTCTATCTCTACAAGATTACCGAAAGATTTCCCCGTATTGTTCAATTTTCTTGCATTATTTTTCCAAAATACGAGTTCTTGTACAGCATCTACATCTACCTGAACTAACGAGTTCCAGCTGTAACGCGCCATTATGCACTTATGCAAAAATTTGGTTTTAAGACAAACTATCTTTCCCATAACGCTCAACATAGAGACAATGTGTCCGACAACTGACGCCAGAAAACGCACTGGTATGCACCGACTACTATCTAGCGAAATCTGAGCTAATATTGATTCTAGCGCAATCTCTAAACGTTTAACACGTTCTTCTGTAAAAAATATACGATTTATACTGAAGTCCAGTGAATGTCCTAACCACTGACAGTACAATGATGGTTCCCATTTGCATTTTTCTTCTGCTATTAAGAAACCGAAATCCATAAGGCTATTCCGAATGAACTTGCTTAAGATTAAAGCCTGATCGTAACTTACACTACCCCCGATCCCATCATCCAGAAACATGATCACCTTATGACCGAGTGATCTCCAGTATTTTATTAGCACTCTTAATGTTTTAGTGAAAATGTGCCCTGCAGTATTTAAACCAAATGGCAAAGAATTAAATACAAAATGTCTGGAAATATTGTCTTTTTCGACAGAAAACCCCAGGTAAGTTCTATGATTGGGAAAAATATCAATGTGATGATAAGCTCCTTTTAAATCAAATGTGAAAACAAATGATGAAAATTCAAACATTTTTTCTGCTACCTTAATATCTTCAAATTTAATCTTAAATGAATGTATAAATCTATTGATGTGCCTGCAATCTAGCACCAACCTAGGTTTTCCTGACCGATTATACGCTACAGTAAGCGGATTAATTACTGATGGCATGGTTGTTACTTCTGAAACAACCCCCTTTTTTAATAATGAATCTACCTCTGATGAAACGAAATCTGGATTATCTCTAGCCGACTTGTTATTTCTCAAACAAACTTTAGTAGGCGTCAATTTAAATGGAATTTTGTAACCTTTTTAAACCGTTTCTAGTATGAAAACGTTATCCGAAATTTCTTTCCACTTATTTACACAAGCCCTCAAACGGCCAACTGGCGAAACTATATCTTGTGCAGAAATATCTATATTACTAGCCCCCGATTTGTTTTCTTCGGGCTTTTCCGTGACCTGTTTCCGACAGTTTATTGAAAAATTTTTGTTTACACTGCCTTCTACACCCATGTCTTTTTCATAAGACATACTGTCGGCAGCACTTGAATCACCTATATGAGCGACGTTATCGCATTTACAATTACTAACATTATCCTGACTGATAACCTGAGGTCTTACAACTGGTTTATTTAAAGTTGTTTGAACATGATAACTGCCATATTTATCTTTACATAATATTTCTTTAGATACAATCAATGTACTTAACTTAATATTAGACCCTGTGTTTTGAACTGCAAAACACTCCTTTTTCCAATGTCCAAGCTTGCCGCAAGCAAAACAGGCACCAGGCCGACTCTGCGCTCGAGCACTTCCAGGTGCAGCCGGAGACTCAGAAGGTCGCTTGTACGGGAAACTTCTATTCGGTTTCTTTTTGTCTTTACGTGCCTTGCGGGATGCCCTCGCCTCCGCTTTATAGATCCTCTTTTCGTCTTCCGAATCGCTCGCCAAAGGATTAGATTCGTATTCGTTTACCGTTCGCCATCCCAACTCGGATGAATCTGCAAGTCTTATCAACTTTTGCCGTCTCTTAATCGCCTCCTTGGCTAAAATGATAAAAAATCTTTTATAATATACATGACACGCCAGCCGAGCGACTTACTGTGTATGATAACAGTTATATGATATACTGCAATGCGAGCTTATTCAACCGTGCGTATTGTGATTATGTTGTAAACACAACGCACAATAAAAACTAGCGAACTTAATTTATTAGCCAATTTTACCTTGCAAAATTGACTCCTTGGCTTGAGGAACATTGTCCGAGTCAAGAGCCGTCTCTGCCTCCTCAATATGTGAAATTATCTTAGCGTTCTGTTTAAATTGTTCCTCGTTGCTCCTACGTTTAAATTTTGGCATGTCTAACACCGAAGAACTAGACGAATGACTTATCTTATTCATCATTGCGCCGATATCCTTCAACAAACTCTGGTTGTTTCTCTGAAGCATGCTTTGCACCCTGTCTTCTATCATGCCTTCTATGACCTCTCTGTCCTCCGCCATTTTCAAAGTCATCAGTACGAAGTCGAGCCGTAGAACTGAATTTCAATAACAACACGCGGGTTTTATCTCCCGCGTATTACCACGTGACTAACCACACGAGTAATTCGCACAAATCCTTCCGCGATTTTGTGCACCAGAACGTTAAGACATACGTTCTTCGCTTTACTCCGTACCGCGAAGAACTTCAAATTATATTTCATACGTATATATAAAACAGATATTTCCCCTACTAGGGAACGAATCTGTATGGCGACAGCGTCTTGCCATGCTTTGCAAATTACGCTACCTATTGAGCAGGGAAACTGTTTTTCATTATTTGCACCATTAAATGAGCATTGTACAATATTGTACGAATTGTAAATAATAATTACTATATACATTTGAATGCATTTAATTTCTATATGACTGATGACAGTTATAAATCATCTTATTTATTTAACTTTTTAAGCACGAACAATTTAAGTGTTGCTTATATTAAAACATTAAGGGATTGCCATACTCCTCCCAACTTTGTTCATCGATAAAAAGAAAATTATCAAAATCTCAATAATGGCAAAATGCCGTTCAATGAAACTTTGCACAAATGAATGTTACTAATGAATCTTTATTTTGCATACAGTAATACACGTTAGAAAAGTAAAGAAAGAAAGCTAGACCTGAAAATTCCTTAAAATTCTATTTACATAAATTCACAAAAACTAAGCGATACGAAACATAATTTTTAATTCCCACGTGAGCGCAATGATACCGACATTTTTCAACTACTAAAAGATAAATCAGTGATTGTCACCCGTTTACGCGACCAGGAAGCGACCAGAAACTTGAAGGTCAAACACAATTTTACTTATATCTCGTAAAGTTTACATATGTAAGTCACGAGGACACAACAAATTGTTGTCAGTATCATATTACTGATGTGGGGTTTTAAAATGATGTTTTGTGTTGTTTAGATTTTATGAATTTATGTACTAAATAGAAGTTTAGAGAATTTTTAGATCTCGCTATTTGTCTTTACTCTTCTAACGTGTCTTGCCATCTGCAAAATTAAGATACATTAATAACATACATTTGTGCAAAGTTTCATTTAACGGCATTTTGCCGTTATTGAGATTTTGATATTTTTCTTTTTATCGACGAACAAAGTTGGGAGGAGTGTGGCAATCCCTTAAGAATAACTTAAGATTCTCGAAGAACGTTGTCTGGTTACTGTCAATGTACGTCTAAATAGAGTGGATTAATAAAACTTAGTACTACAGGCTGATCCATTAAACCCTTTTGAAATTTAAAAGCGTTTATATCAACAAACAAAGGCATAAAATTTTTACATAGTGAAATTATGTTGCTGGTTTTTAAATAAATCGATCTTCTGTATGTATTTGTGTAAGCTTTCATAGCGGCATATGACAACATTGCAATTTGCTGAATGCGAACTCATAATTTGGATTGCAAATGTGTTTCAAGTGTTTTTGTGATGTTGTAAGATCACATCGACGATGTTCGGAAAGCGATGTCGGCATCTGGGTCATTTTTTCCAATTTTATCAAAATTAAAATGGATTTTTTGCTGTTGTTTAATTTCATCATAGACTATTGCTATCTTAGGGAATAATCAAGATGTCAGAAAGTTATATTTGCCGTCGAGATTCTCAATATAAGGGATGCTTAAGTTCCTAACAGAAGCTGATTGTTTGCCGGTAGTGGTCCGATGGCAAAATTATAACATTTAGAAAAAAAACCACAAAAAAACAACAACAAATAAACTAACACCAAAAAGAAACTGTTCACTGGGGTTTTACAATGTTTGTTATGTACACTGGTCAAAAGTTCTAAGTGCACACTTTTCAATTTTGAATATCTCAAAGTAAGCTTATTCTAATTGAATGAAAGTTTGATACAATGTTAATTATGATCAAACAATAATTTTTTTTTGAAAACCGTGCACATGGTTTACGTATTACGTCATCCACGTCGGCATACGCTATTTATGCGTAATCCCCGTGCGGCAATAAAAAATTATTCTTTTACAATCGTTTTTGTTTTTCACATGTTAACCGACTCCAGACAAACACGAAAAACACACCAACAAATTGTAACCATGGAACGGTTGACGTCAGCAGAAGAATACATTGCCGTCAAAATTATTTTCACTGGCACAACTTCAAATTTGTTCTAAAAAATTTTGACGGTTTTTGTAAATGCAAAAGAAATACCATATTTTTGCATATTTAATTAATTTAAGAAGAAAATCAAAGATATTATTTTCTAGATTGATAACGTTGCTTACGTTGAACGCTGACGTTACTCAATGACGTCATTAAATATTTATGTAAAACAACGTAAACTCGAAAATATTAGTGTAGATTTGTTGTATAAGCGTCCAATAAATAAAAATTTAAAACTAAAATTTATAGAAATGCAATAAACTTTAAAATCGGATGATTCGAAAATGACGTTCATTTGGTCAAAAAGCGTGTCCGAAAACTGGTCAGTTTTATCAAAATGAATACATTTTTTCATTTGGAAAGGCTGTTACACATTTATCATAGAGAATTGCATCATCCCAAACTGTTAGACAATTCAAAAACTTTTGGCGCAAAACATAATTTAAGAAAATGTAATTTCCTCCTTGAAATCCTGTAAAAACGTTATGGATAAAATAGAGAACAGTGCGTTGGCTCATCGTGCCCAGCAGACCATTACAAAGCTACAGGAAGCTTTTTTAGTGCAATGGAATGGCAAACTACAGTATTTCCATTAAATTTGCATGAAATTTAAGTTATACAGAGATGAGAAAACGATAAAAAATGATGGCTGATGCAGTGGTAATTAACTTGAGAATTGCTTTCTGAGTATTAGTGAGCTAAAATGTTATTATTTTTTAATCTGGTTAAGCAGACATAATTTTTTTGGTGTGCTTTAACAGAATATTGATTCTTCTTCATTGTAATTTACACTATTTTGAAAGATTGAATCAAATAATTTGAAAAATCAACATTTATCAAGTGTGCACTTAGAACTTTTGACTAGTGTATATCGTTTACAAAATGAAGATGACCTTGGTATCAAAATTTAGGATTTTTATTGCCTTTAAGATGAGCATGATTTCAAAAACATTTATTACTTTGCATTGTGGGAATTTTGAGCTCAAATGACATAGGGGTCAAAAGTAAAATTTACAATTGTGTTTCTTTTAAGATTTGTGATTGTTTAGCCACGTTTATTACTTTTCATCAATTCATTCTGCTCTGTAAACTGTTAAATTTCGAGTATGGCCACCTCACCTGTGCAGTACAGCGATAATTCTTGACCTCATCGACCTAACCTATCGTCTGACTACGCTTTCTGTTTCTCACCTCGTTGACGGAATACAGGAACACTACCGTCAGCAATGCTGACATTTAAGCGAGATTCGTCGCTAAAACGAACTCTGGCCCAATGGGCATGCGTCCGGCGTAAGTGACGTTTGGCCCATACACGAATGTTTCGATTCCTCGGGTTGGTAATCTGCCCTACATACGGTCTTATAGCAAGAATGGAGTTTAGGTTCGCCCGCAAACGGTTCAATACCGTTTGCCTAGAGGTAACACTCTCTAATGCCTTGCTTGTTGACGTTTTGAACCGCTGGCGTTAATGCGTCAGCGTCATATTGCACTCTTGACCTGCCGACGTAACGCTCAGCCTGTCTGGTCGTGCGCGGTCTGCAACGTTGCCAGTTTGAACAAAACGTTGTCGCAAGTTATTTATTGTGTTTCGGTGACAATTAAACTGCGTTTCGACTTCAGCAACGCTTGCGCCAGATGCAAGCAGTACGAGTGCTTGAATTCTCTCGTTTTCTCGAAGTCGAGGTATCTTGTAAACGAGTCAGATTCAAAAATCAAAGTGATTTTAATACTGTGTAAAAGTTCACCTTATTGGTCATTAACAAACAAAACTTGAAATCATGCCGCACAGGACATACGTGTTAAATGTTGCGTAACACCATTCGGTCAATTTGAAGGACATGCGAATGGTAAAAAATCGGACAGATTAATGCAATGCACTCCTGAGTGTATGTGTACTAAGATGTGTAAGGTTAAGTACATACAGAAATATTAAATCAAAATGCACAGTTTCTTTTTGGTGTCAGTATATTATAATGTATTTATTAATAATTATATAAATGTTTAGACGTATATTTGGATGCAATAAGTGTTTACATATACGACTATTCATAGACACGAGTCATTATGTCTTTCTTCTAATTTCATGTCTTATAGTGCGATTATATTAACCTGCCCATTTTGCATACATTATTCGGTGGTTGGTTGTGATATTTTTAACTTTATCACCAAAGCGTGAAAGTCGTCATTACCTCAACGGGATATCCATTATTCATGAAGTATATAGGTGTCTTCTTTCCGTTAGGCAGGTATGGAAGCGGAATGGCTCAGTGGTAAAGTGCAGCATTCAAACGCTAAAGGTATGTGGTTCGAGTCCTGCTAGAGCCATTTTTGTTTTATACTTTTTTACCAATCGAGAGATGTAGTGATTGACGCTAATATGGACAACTTTGTGATCAATCTTGCCGATGACAGCAGCGATGATGACGACAGTGACAGTGGCACTGACACCGCAAGTGAAACAGAACTGTTGTGATATGTTTAAAATATTTTGGACTGATATAATTTGTGACATGGAAATATCAATATTAGAATAAAAAGTCCATAAAAATAAATCAATAAAACCCCAAAAAACCATAATATTTAAAAAAATACACAAATAAACAATAAACATCTACAATATAAAACGCAAATATTATAGATCCAAGTACGACTCGAACCCGCGCCAAGCGGCAAACAAAAAAAATGTTGTTTGCTATTTTCTGTCTTCCTACCAACTGCGCTATCGACGCACGTGGAAGTGAATGCAGTTTTAAAGATATACATACAAACGCAAAAGACCAGTCCAAAATAGCAAGGATATCCCCGTCTCAAAATAGCAAGTTCAACCACTGTGTAATGTATGCATAATGGGCAGGTTAATATAATCGCACTATACCTTTATTAAAATTGGAAGAAAAATACTTTGAATAATTCCAAAAAATTCTGAACAAATATGCTCCAAAATAATGTAAATTTCTTTTGTAATATTATTTTATTTCGCGAAAATAAAATTTCGCGAAAATGACGAATAAGGGATATTTTGGCGAGAGCGTAAATTCGTGCACTTGTATTATTCTTATAAGACTTGATATTCAATGGTTTGAATACGTTATAGTTTGATTTCGCGCATATTCCCTGGCGCGAAATACGCGAAAATTAAACCACCGCGAAATATAATTATACCACAGTAGATTAGATTCGAATGAGAAGATGCGGATGCTGCAAACATCGACTAGAATTAAGAGGGTCTGCTAGCTTTTCAACGATACATTTTTCTACCAATACTTTATAATACTTGTAACTGCCTTCACAATTTGTCTTTCGGGCTTGAGACTCATGCTTTTTAAACGGCTATGCATGGTTGGACGCACCTCGATGCCCCGGCACATTTTGCAGAGGGCCGTTCAAGACTGCATCAAATTCCAATGCAAAGCTTCGTAGGACCTGGTGCTATCATAATCGTCAAAAAGTGAAATTTGTAAGGTATTTCCTGATTGACTTATATCTGAATATTGCTCCTTTCAAATTATCTTGAAAAGAAACTTGACGTTACTTAAAATTTTAAAAGAATTTTAACTTTTTGTATGAAAACTTATATTTTATCTTCTTTCTTAAAGCTACCTCTTCACAGTTCAGGGTGGGTTTTTATAATAAATGTCTAAAATGTGTGGCCCTTTAAAAGGAAATTAACCTGCAACTTAATATTTCACTTTCACAATTCTTAAACCGCAAACGACACTAAGTTTAATTTTATCTAAAGTGTTGTACTATTGCAACTAGCCCAACTTTGAATTGACTTAACATTTCAGTCCAAGGTGGACACACATCAGTGTGGGGAATCACGTGACCAGAAATGGTACGAAACACGGAATCCAATATTGCCGCATTGTGTTTTTTTCACCGTATATATTTCACTCGTATTATAGCGCAGTCTATGGGTATTTTAATGCTCTTTCCAGCGATGTATGTGCCTTGTCTACATTCCTTCTAGTCTGTGAGTAACCTTCGAGGTTTTGGCCGAACCGGAGACAATTTTCTGGAAAAACGTAATGGTACGATACACGTACATGTAATCACTCTTTGTGCCCAAAAATCTATGTATATTGCAGGTTTTCATATTTGTTTTAATCTGCAACTGCTAGGTATGTATCATATAGAAACCATGCACAGTGATTGCTTATGAATTTTTAGCGAATTCCTACAAAAACCTGACAAAATATTGAAATGGTACGCAACACGTACAATGATACGCAACACGTACTAACTGTTGGTAGTCTGATACACAACACGTGCGTATCCTATCGACGGCGATTAACTTCTAGTGTGGGTCGTGTTAAGTGTATTGAACTATTTCAAACGTGGTTTTCAGTTCTGAAGATTGTCCGGACGCGTTGCAATCATATAATTTAATTAAGAAGGTAACACGCTAAAATTCTTCCAAGGCGGTATCCCCAAAGGTTCTCTTCTTCGTTAATTGTTTGTGACGTCCTATTTGAATTGACATACTTATATAAAACATGCTCTCTCTCTCTTCCTCTCTTCTTTTTCGCTGCTTGGGGAGGCTGTGTTTTTTGAGTGTGGCGATTCCTGATATCCATATATTACTTTTTTTATATCATTTCAGAATGGCGCACTTATGTTAAGTTTGTGGGTAAAACTTCTCCAGCCGGTCGGGACTATCAGACCATGAGCGACGTCATAACGACTTGAATTGAAATAAAAGAGACTTTATACCAGCTTATTAAGATGGAAAAAGTGTGTTTTTTAATTGAGTCGATTGTATCGATCTGTAAGTACGTGTAATAATGTTTCAATGGACAATTTAGTAAAAATAAAAAACGAAATCAGTTTAAATCATCATTTTTTATTATTATAATTGATTATAATTTGTATGTATTTATAACAATAATATGTAAAATCATTTTTAAATCACAATTTAATCACAGATAGATAATACTTGAGCAAATAGCAAATACCTGAATAAACAAAATTGAGACTAGAAATAATGTAAAAAATGGTGATACCATCACATGAAAACATAAAAATAAAAGAAATGAAATCCCAGTAGCACATATTTAATAAAAATGGTTAAAATATAAAAAAACAGCGAGTTTATAAGTTTAAGCTTACTGTTAACGATAAATATTTTTAATTGAGGACTATTTATATTTGCTTTAATTCAAAACTTCAAACGGGACTTTTTAATTCCTGGGCATAGAATAAAGGCTTTATTAAGGGGGCGGGGGAGGGGGGGTTCCAAACCGACAAACAAAAGGTTATGTCACAACAAAACTAAGAATAACGTTCTATAGAGAAACTATTTACCAAAATGACCAAGAAAGTTATACAGTAACATTAATTGCAATAATAAGTTCAATTTTAGATGCTCTTGGTACGATATGTGACTCTATAAAACTTGTGTGTTGTGTTACTAAAAGATATACATACATTATTAATTACCATTATTATGAAACATACATAACAGTTATATTCAATTTAAAGATGGAATTTTCTTCTCAAAATAACTTTGAAACGTATCAAATACTCTGTGTCATGAACATACATAATTATAAAAATAAAATCATTATGTATCAGTTTTACTTTTTTAATTTCTGGCATTTTTTGCTTATGCCTACTTAGCCCTGAATGGTATATATAGGACTTTCCTCAATGGCGAACTCTTTCTTGCATGTTTTACATTTGTATTTCTTTACTAGTTCGTGGAAACTGCATCTGTAAAATGTATCACACTCATAAGATTTATTTACTTTTTATTTAACTGTAAGATAAAGGTCTACATGTATACATACACAGCTTTGGCATCTCTCAATCATAATTATGTAACTCGTCTTTAAACGATAGAAAGCGCCAAAATGTCATTTCAAATAAAAAGTGAATGTTAAATTGTTTCGTTGCATATTTCTATCAAACTAAGAGAAATATTAATCGATATCATACAACATAGCCATGGCAGTTTCCACAGTTGCCGTTTGTGTATCCTTTAATCAAAACGAATTAAAAACGGGATGCAAACAACATAATTATTAAGACCATCCCGTGCAATTTACATAACATATTATAACTGATTGAAATGAACGAGAAATTGAAAAAAATGTAAACCTAGGTTGTCAATATATATCGCTGGAAAGAGCATTAAAATATACATAGACTGCGCTATAATAAGAGTGAAATATATACTGTAGTTTTTACTAACCTTTGAAAAACGGTGAAAAAATCACAATACGGCCATATTGGAGTCCGTGTTTCGTTCCATTTCTGGTCACGTGATTCCCCACACTGAAAATACCGACTACAAGTACTGCCACATTCCTGATGGTGCTTTCGTTATTATGAACTCCGGCCGGTCGTCCAAGTATCCCAACAAAACCGTTACATTTGGCACAAAGAACCTAACGATCCAAGCACTTTTCATTTCCCAGGCTGGCACGAGGACGCCGTTGATTGGTTGATTAAAAAAGAAAAAAAATCAGGTGACGGTGTTGACACGCCATATCTCGATTAATCCCGATCGTCGACATTTCCGGTTCACGTGCTTCTAGGAAGAGCAAATATTTCAGGAGTTGAGAATGTTGCCAACTTAGATGCTATTCCAGAAAGCGATACAATCGTGTATCTGGCAGCAATTAAACTATTTGACGGGAGCGGTGGCCAGCGCGAGTGTTTGCCACCTATAATCCAAAGCCAACATCCAGTGCTGGTATTTTCGTGTCGCTACGGGTTGTACTTTATGTATATGATATTAATGAGTATTGTATTTTAAATGACAAAGTTACTTTAAGTATTCAGATGGACATACCCTTAACACTATCCTGACCTTACTGTTCAAACAGTAGTCACTACATCATTAAAGCTGACGATGTCTATTAGAAGCAAAACCTTTAAACTAAGACCACCTGTGGATAAAGATCACATTATATGTTCCACTTACCGATTCATTTAAAAAATTACCCGTAAAAGACCAATTATGGGTATCACCGCGAGTGGGTTTTTAAGACAGGTTTGACTGTTCGAAGAAAATTCCTGTTTCCTTTGAATAACATACCCAATGTAATAGAAAATTTGCTTTACACCAATTAAAAATAAAGAAAAGAAAATACTAGTATTATTGAAACAATATCGTCATTTTATAACCCAATGATATTCTTCCCGCTTGTTTAATTTTGCCGTAAGCGTTGTCTGTTGATGGAAGATTTATATTGTCAGATATCTTGTCAAAAATCTAATTCTATTATTTTGGACCGTACGCCGCTGATCATGGTGTGGTGTCACTCTGGAAATACCGCATTGAAGGTTCATCGCCATATGCATACCATCGTTTGGGATTGATCGTAATTGTAATGTTTACTGGTGTATATTGAGTTGCGCTCCGAGACTAGGCGACGTGTGCACTAATATACATTTTCATTACTGCCCATGAACATGCTCAATCAACCCGAGCCTGCAGTATTTTCATATTTGTCGTGTTCGGTGGCTTTCAAAGTTCATTTTTCATATAATAAAACATACGCTCCGTAGATGTACAATTGCTAAACTTTAATTTCACAACATAACTCAGTTAATAAAAAACTTGCTTTGAAGCGACCTTTGATAGTCGTTAGCACCATACATGTGTATTACTTAATACTTAAAATTGTTTTAATATTGCGGCCATTTTAAGATGAGTGGTTTCAATCCCATTCTTTTATCGACTGAAGGTTCCATGTTCACCGCCATATGCATTTCATGGTAAGGGATGGATCAAAATGCTACTGTTTACTTGACTGTGTAAATATTGAGTTGCGCTCAACCCTGGGCTAGGCGACGTGGGCGGTTATATGCATTTCCATTAAACCATGCCTGCAACGTTTGATTGTATAGTTGCTTAGTGTTACAATCTAACCTTTTCAATGTTTTCATTTGTTTAGATGATGTGTTGATATTAACGATTTGGTGTTACAGTTTCTTTATTGTCGCAGTTGTTACGTTATGGTATTACCCTTGTTTCATCGTTATATGTTACAATTGTAAGGATGCCTTTATTACACTTGCTCCAGTTTAATATATAACAGTTATATCACAGTTGCTCCGTTATCGTAATACCCTTGCTTCGTTGTTTTATGTTACATTTGTTAGGTCGTTACACTTGCTCCATAGTTGCATATAAAAGTTGTGCTGTTGTGGTTATAACCTTGCTCCGTTGATTTATGTTAGGTCGTCTATGTTATACTTGCTCCGTTGTCATACATTTGATCCATTTTATGTATCTTGCATTTGTCCTTTATTTAAACTGCTTCGTTCTCATAGTTGCTTCTAGTAACAGTTACTTCTTCTGCTCACTTGTCATATTGCACTGGCTCACAAATTAAATGCTACATTTTGTAGGTTGTGTATGTTACAGTTGCTCCGTTCAAATATATAACATTTAGCTCCGTTGCGGTATCTCTTTTGATCAGTTGTAATATGTTACATTTTGTAGGTTGTGTATGTTACAGCTGCTACGTTCTCATAAACAACAATAGCTCCGTTGAGGTATCTCCCTTGCTCAGTTGTAATAAGTTACATTTTTTTGTAGGTTGTGTATGTTACAGTTGCTCCGTTGTTGTATTATGTTTCGTTTGTAATATATTGCAACTGCTTCATTCTCATACATGTATATTACAGTTTTATGACGCCGTTGCTCCGTTGCTTTATATAACAGTTGCTGCGTTGTGATATTGCTCTTGCTCCGTTGTTACATATGTGTTCATTTGTGGCTTTATTAACGTTTTCATGATCTGCCCGGAGAAAATAGTGCTCTTAATACCAACCGCACAAAACCGCCAACGTTTGATTCAAAACTTTGAAGTATAATATGCCTCGAAAACTCGTACATGTACCAGGTAAATGCCTATTTAGAATGTCTTACGGCAATTTGTCAAAATACTTTCGAGGTGCAAAGAAATGAACGTCCACGTTATTTCTTCTTTTGATGTTAAGGTTAAAATATTGTACTGTTTTTCTTAAAAACAAAAAACAATAATAACCGCAACAACATCATTTTCAATAATAATTGCTATTCCAATGTGAGTGAAGAAAATTCATGAAGTTTCCTTATGCAGCGGTACATACGTTTAACTCAAACGGCTGAAAAGCTATGTGAAAATGTCTACGAACCCGCTAACAATAGTTACAATATTCTTACCTATTTTTATACAAAGATTGAAATCAATAATTCTCTTAAACAAATATTATAAGTCACATCTTGATACAGTACATAAATGTTATCGACAAGATAACAAATAATTGGGAACCCAGAACGTCGTGCGTAATTCACCACACTACATAACCGGCTCACACAGCAGCAGAGCACGCATGTTGCAGCAGATCCGTGTAGTTTTTACAAAATACTTAGTTACTTGTCAAAATTTTCTAGAACTGATGTCAAAAATTACAGTGAACTTCTAACTTTATTACATCCAACACAGAATAAAATCTGTCCTCTTACCGTCAACCAAAGCTCGAAGAAGAAATATAACGCTTAACATGCTTAAAGAAGTTGTAAGTTTTTAATTCGGTCAAAGTGGCGCGTGTTTTCAGCAGCAAGCATTTTATATAGCGCACATACATGTACGCAGATCCTTGCTTCACAAAGAAATGGAGAGAAAAGTAAAACGACATATTGTATTCTACAAATAACGTTAGACATTCACTTTAATTGATGACTGGCAAGCATATAAAAAGCCGTGACACCATACTTTCTACAATAATTTGAAAATAAACTTAGTATTTTGTACAAACTACAAGATTTACGATCCTGAAACTTTGTCATTATGTAAATCGTTTATTTAACCTTTTAAATAAATATTACCGGTAGTTTTGAAGAATACATGCTGTCGAATATGAGTAAAATTTAATGTGGAAATACTAAACACTATCTATTATTTTCTATTTTCAGCGGATCTGCTGAAACATGCGCGCTCTGCTGCGACGTGCGCCGATTATGTAGTGTGTTTACTTTATTTAGATTCGGGTTTTTAAGCCAAAGGGGTAGATTCACGAAGGCTCAAAATTGGCCTAAAATTAACTCAAATTTTCAAATTGCATTGACATCACTGAAAGTGTGCTTTTTATAATCTATATTGGTTGTTTTCTTGAAAGATAAAAAGTAAAGACGAACCCATAAACCAAAATAAAAAATTAAGTATGTCAAATGTGTCTGAAATTTGAAAATGTTTGCCAAAATGCAATTTTTTGTTAAATTGTCATCATATTTTGGTGATTTTCATATTGGGCACAGGCTTCGACCAAACTAATTTAAAGAATTTTCTTTGTATAACTGTGTGCTGAATTCATGGTCAAAATTTGATTTTGGTCGAGAAGTGTGCCCTTATCAAAATCCTGTAAAATCTGCTGTGGTAATGGACAAAAATATGAATTTTTGCACATTTTTCTCATTTTTAGCAATTTTGATGGCCCCTTTGTCAAACTCCTTTAGCATAAATCAACATAAAATTTTAAGATCTGAAAAGTATAACCATTCATGTATTCAATGGCATTAAAAATTAAGATATGTAACACAATTTAAAATGTTACATATTTTAAGGCCAATATTAGGCCTTTGTGAACCTACTCCTTTTTGTACGGGCATTTTCATTCGATAACTGATCTGTTCGGATCGTGTTTATTGCAAAAAAGGATTAAATTCTTTTGCAAATTTATTCGTTACAAGATGATGTTTATCTGGAAAAAACGGCGCAAGAAATAAATTGGATTCACATGAAATAAAATGGCTATGTCGCATGAAAAAACTAAAGAATGTACAGTATAAGAACTGGTTAAGATCTGGTCTCGGACTGAAATACTTGAAAGAAGGACTTCGGCCATTTCTTAAGGATATTATTAAACATCAACATGGAAAGTTTGTTGCTGGCCTTCGTCTATGTAGTTCGTGTTCACTCCAGACTCTCCTGCCGTATCACGCGCTGAAAGTTGGGAGGAACTGTAGTCTTCGGCGAGCAAAGTGCCTTTGTATCGGATGTAAACGAACTTTAAGGACACCTTGTCCAATCAATGTCTGTGGACAGGTTACGACAAGATCTTATTTAGTCATTCGTTGGAAGACCCTAACTTCAGCAATACCGATATCAACAAGTGGGTTGCCGAACCATGGGAGCTTGCTAAATGTTACATTAACACAGTAGGATACAAGGATAAGACGTCTGCAGAAGATACAGACTGCCTGGGCATACTGAGCATTATCCTCAATAACCTTGAATTCCATGTGAAATTAGATGCCACGACAGTAGATAGATGTTCAAAGGTAAAATATTATTTCCTTTTCATAACCAAAGACAATTTAATATTAGCCCCGGTGTTCTTGTACGTCGAGAAAATGAGTTTCATGGATAATAACAGGTGAAAGACCTATAAATAGATCTAGTCTCCACTATATAAAGTATAATAAAAATGACATTTCAAAAGGCTGGCAATCATAACCAGTACCATTTGATAAGCAGTTAAGTAATCAATGCTGTTATCAGTTACTTTAATGGAAGATCGTTAAGCACGATAGTTATGAATATAAAAGTAGTTCTAAATGTTCTTTTGTTTGGATATTTCGGCCACTTTTAAGATGGTTTGTTTCATAATAAATGTCATCCAACAATTAGTTTTGGATTTTGTTCAATCACCCTGACTGATTAATTAATCTTACAGCTTCTTTGACCTTGAGAAAAGTCAACATATCACGGCTTTTGAAGCAAAACAAAAGTCAATATCACGAATATAGATCGCAAATGTAAAGCATATTATCAAAGACTTTTCTTTTGTGACATTATATACGTTTGCGTTGACAAGTAGACATTTTAAACAAACAATTTTATCTACAATATAAACAAGTATATAACAAACGAATTTCGTGTATCACGGATATACTCATTATTTACTCACTTTAAATTAATTATTTCCTTATCTCATAATACGTAAAAAACAAAAACAAAAACCAGGATTAGGTCGTTGTATTCAGCGGTAATATACATTAAATTTTTCAAATGTCTGTATAGTCCAAGTGCAAGTTGCTCAAAAACTGTCCAAACAGAGGTAGAAACAGTGGGCCTGTACTGTGCGAACCGTCCGAATGAAAAGCTGACATCAGTAGCTCTGGCTATTTAGCTGTCCAGCAGACGAACGGAAAACTTTCAACACATCTGGATAAAGCTTCATCTAATAGTACCACTTGAACCTGAAACTAGTAAATGGCCTTAAAATATCTATATTTCTTACATGATAAATAAATATATTTATGACTAAGAGAAAACACCAAACTCGAAACACCTGAAACAAAAAACCCACTTTATTTACACCCATTTTTCGATATATTCTCTGAAAGTTCTGTTGAACATCGACAGTCATCCCAAAAATATTTACAACCTATAAGGCGGGTGGGCGGTAGCCGACATGTTTACAGCTGAATAGAAACGCCTCGAATGGTGTACACAGATAAAACCAACACTTAAATAGCCTAATCGCACGAGATACACGCACCTTTTCCCTACACACTGACATTTACCGTCAAGTTCGTATTATTCGAAACGGAAATAATTTCATTTACTCACTTTAACGCGAGTAAATTAATGATTTCCTTATCTCATAATACGTAAAAAACACAAACAAAAACTAGGATTAGGTCGTTGTATTCAGCGGTAATATCGAATCAAACAAAGAGAGACAACTGATGAGCACTGCAGTTGAAAGGCATTTACATTAAAAAAAAAACAATTCTTAACAAATTGTCACAAATCTTGTAACGTATGCATGCGTCGTTTCAACCTTTGAAAAGATTGTACTTCATACAATCAACAAAAACGAAAACAAATTTACTCATTTAAAACTTCACCAAAATATTTCTGGAACCATCGAGGACATTTCAGCCACAGTCAAAAACAATGTTTAGCACTTGTTTTGTTAACACCAGGTCTACACCAAAGTAGGTCTTAGGATCGTGTCATCAATCTACAAAGCAACTGAATATTCATAAACCACATAAACTACTTATTTGACACACAACGGCACCAGAGAACGTGTATCAAACATAAAAACAATACAGAAACCACGAACCACACAACAATGAGTTCAGGGAACATATCAAACACATATTACACAATTAACACAAGTAATCACAAACCAACGGCATCTGTGTGCGTATACACCAGACACATTAAAATATACATATACAAGACGACAACAAGAACTGGCTACAATTATACTGAACAAACAAGAAAACTGCACAGGCTACATAACTGACACTGCAAACAAACAGCAACAGTTCGTATACAAGACGACAACAAAAACTGGCTACAATTTTACTCAACAAACAAGAAAACTGCACAGGTTACATAACTGATACTGCAAACTTACAGAAACAGTTCGTATACAACATACTTGGCACCGGGGGCCACACAACAACGGCACCGGGGGCCGTGTTCTCAAACACATAACATACAACATACTTGCCACCGGGGGCCACACAACAACGGCACCGGGGGCCGTGTTCTCAAACACATACAACATACAACATACTTGCCACCGGGGGCCACACAACAACGGCACCGGGGGCCGTGTTCTCAAACACATACAACATACAACATACTTGGCACCGGGGGTCACACAACAACAGCACCGGGGGCCGTGTTCTCAAACACATACAACATACAACATACTTGGCACCGGGGGCCACACAACAACGGCACCGGGGGCCGTGTTCTCAAACACATAACATACAACATACTTGGAACCGGGGGCCACACAACAACGGCACCGGGGGCCGTGTTCTCAAACACATACAACATACTTTGCACCGGGGGCCACACAACAACGGCACCGGGGCCGTGTTCTCAAACACATAACATACAACATACTTGCCACCGGGGGGACACACAACAACGGCACCGGGGGCCGTGTTCTCAAACACATACAACATACAACATACTTGGCACCGGGGGCCACACAACAACGGCACCGGGGGCCGTGTTCTCAAACACATAACATACAACATACTTGGCACCGGGGGCCACACAACAACGGCACCGGGGGCCGTGTTCTCAAACACATACAACATACTTGGCACCGGGGCCACACAACAACGGCACCGGGGGCCGTGTTCTCAAACACATAACATACAACATACTTGGCACCGGGGGCCACACAACAACGGCACCAGGGGCCGTGTTCTCAAACACATACAACATACTTGGCACCGGGGGCCACTCAACAACGGCACCGGGGGCCGTGTTCTCAAACACATACAAAATAAACTTAGCACCGGGGGCAGTGTGTCAATTACAACACATATAGGCACTGTATCACACACCAATAACACTCAGTGTTATCTTGAAATTAAGCATCTCAAGAAAAACATTAACATTAAGTTATCGTTACTTTTCAACTATGTAACTTCCTAAAATATTCTATTCATTAAAATAATAATTTCTAAATCGATGCAGTTAAAACTGGTAGCATTTTCTCAGCTATGCATAATTCAAACGATAGCATTTACTACATATCAAATCCAACTCAACAATACTAAAAGTCGGCCTGCCAGGTGTCTTTCGCATTAACCATGTCACCGAGAGTATCTCACTAGTCTTATCATTTGCACTCACCGTAGCTTCTCCGGACCGAAAAAAATAATCCAAAGTTATTCTTATCATTACACTGAAATTGTCAGTTTTGGATTCAAAAATTCATTAAAGATTGAATAAGACGCTGTTAATTACATCATCTCAAAGGCCATTAATGCGTTATTTAAAAATATAAAGTGATCTTTAAGCAACTGAATATTCATAAACCACCTGAACTGCTTATTTGACAACAGCACCAGGGACCGAGCATCAAACACAAATACAACACAGAAACCACGGACCACACAGCAATGAATACAAGAGACATATCAAACACACCAGAAATCACAAGCCAACGTCATCTGTATGTAAACACCAGGCACAATTTCAACATAAAACCACACAACAATGACACAAGGGACCGTTTTTGTTGTTGTTGTTGTTGTTTCAAACGTATACAAGACGACAACAATAACTGGCTTTGAATGAACACAACAAAACAGGGAATTATTCACAGGCTACATTAATAACACTGCAAATAAACGTCAACAGCTCATACGCAACACAGCTGGCACCAGGGGCCCCACAACACAGCACCGGGAGCCCTGTTCTCACACATACAACACAAACTTGGCACCGGGGGCCTCACAAAAGCGGCACCGGGGGCCGTGTGTCAAACAAAAAAAAAACAACACATATAGGCACTGTATCCCACAAAAATAGCACTCAAAAATAACTCTAGAATAACATTTACATTTAGTGATCGGTACTTTCAACTATGTAACTTCCTATAATATTCTATTTAATAAAATAATAAATTCTAAGTCGATGATATTAAAATTGATAGCATTTTCTCAGTAATGCTTAAATTAAAAGATAATATTTCAACATTACAAATCCAAACTCAGCGATACTAAAAGTCTGCAAGCTGTCTTTCGCATTTACCATGTCACCGGGAGTCTCTCACTAGTCTTATTATTTGCACTTACCGTAGCTTCTGCAGACCGAAAACAAATGTAATCCAGAGTTATTCTTATCATACATTGAAAATCTCAGTTTTTGCTTTGAAAAATCATTAACTTAGATTGAATAAGGAAGCTGTTAATTACAATTTTTTAAGAAAGCCTTCATTGCAATATTTACAAAAAATATAGTGATCTAAAATTAATTTCGATTTTTATTTCAATATTTTAGAACAAATTAAATATCGTTATAAAAGTCTAACCAGACATTATAACTTCCTGTTCTAGCAATTACACTTTTGCCTGCTCTTAAACATCTGTTTTCAATTAGAAATATAAAATATAAAAGTCCACAAAAAGTTTCAGAAAAACTCAAATGTCCGACCATTTGATACCCAGTACTTCACGTATTCTAAAGACAGCAAATGCTAAAATAGATCAAGTCACATCTCTGAAATCTCATAAGGGACTGCTTTCCAAAACGAATACCCAGTACTTCATGTATTCTAAAGAAAACAGCAAATGCTAAAATAGATCAAGTCACATCTCTGAAATCTCATAAGAAACTGCCTTCCAAAGAGAAGTTAAAATTAAGGTTTAGCCATTTCAGTAATAAGTAATTCGTTTTTACAAACAGGCCTAACTATCTTATGAATACATCCAGAGAGACACATTTTCAACCAATCATCCTCACACAGATTTTCAAACGTCTGCTATATGATTTCACAATGAAATATCAGGTTTATTTTTGATTAACCAACCTTTTTCTGAATAATCTTCAATAAATACATAGCTACCGTTACCGGCGAAAATTACAGACTGTATAAATGGTTTACTTTTAACCATTGTTGAAAATTTGTGAACGTCAAAGCAAAATTACAAACTTTAGATTCTTCCCTTCCAGAATACAAAGCGTCCTTGACCTCAGACAACAGCATCAGGATCTTCAAAGCTGGCGTGGCAAACACTTGCAACCTCCTTCTATCTATCAGTATGGAAGACGTCCTATATTGATATTAATAAAAATCATGTAAGCAAGAGTAACAAATACATACAAAAACAACCATTACGTGATCTTACCGGAAGAACTGTCTGTAAATATTATACACATGGTTTACATTATAGTCACAATATTACAAACAAATCGAATGGCATATTCTACAAATTTACCATTTCATACAACTGACTGTATTTAATGTAAGAGTCATATGTTTCAAGAATCAAATGATAAAACATAACCAAACTTAATTATATCCTTAAAGAGAAAGGACTTTGTATACTGTATATTGTACACGCTTTCCATGTGCAACTGTACTTATAACGGTACTATTTTAGAATTGCTGATCTTGCTTCCCTCATGCCAAATCACCATTTCCATTTACCGCCAACTAAAATAACCGATGTCTAAAACTTCTTTCTTGGCTTAAATAATTTCTGTACAAAAAGCCAAGCAGCATTTTAATCTTCCTTTTACAAAATGGTCCACAACAGTTTCACTATTTTCAAACAAAAGAAGATACCCGCTTTTCTAATTTAACAAAAGCCGATGAAATAAAACACAAAATACTCTTAGTTTCTGGCTCCCAACGCTTCGGGTCCTGTTAAATCAGCGGCGCAACCACTGGCGAAGTGCCCTTCTTATCTGACTTGTAACAAATGACTTTTTCCAATGGAGAAAGCTCCCAGTTGATAATATGTCCTTGTTGACTGCCACGTGATCTTTTAATGCGTCGAAAAGGCTTTATTCTGACATTCTCTGCTGTCTATTCTGTCTCAAACTTCAAACCTTCAGTTCACTGAATCAAGTTTTAAAACAGCGTTTGCAACTCTCCGAGTAAATTGCTACATAAATGTGTTCTTCTTGCCGACATGTTTACCGCTGAATAGAAACGCCTCGAATGGTGTACACAGATAAAACCAACACTTAAATAGCCTAATCGCACGAGATACACGCACCTTTTCCCTACACACTGACAATTACCGTCAAGTTCGTATTATTCGAAACGGAAATAATTTCATTTAAATATCTTATAGGATTAACGTATTAAACATGTAGGAATTTAAGATAAACAAGAAAATCTTCCTTCATTTGTACTTACGGTTCGAAGGAATAAACAGTTCGTTCTACTTCTTTATTTTAACATGACATTGCTAACTTTTAATCCGATATTAGTGAAGTCGTGTAGTAGTCATGGAGCAAAATAATGCATTACTTTCATAACATTATATAGTTGTATAATATACATAATATATAATGTTGTTTTTAACTGTGCAAATGCTTGTGCTATTACCTCAATGCCTTAAATATGTAATTTATTCGAACATAGCCATGTGTGACGGGCACTTTCAAAGTTCCTTTATAATCAATTTCCTTTGGTTTGGCATTTATAATTCGCATATTTACTTTAGAAATTTCTGTTTCTTTTAAAACAACGATATGTTGACAAATGTAAAGGTATTTGTAGCTGAAATCCCATTATTTTATAGAACTTTAGGCCGGCTGACATTTTTGCGATAACTAGGAGTTTAAAAAAAGGTGTTAAGGTAGAAAGAATATGTCATTCTTTGCATAATTTTATTATGCCACCGCCATGAAATGGCGACGGGCATTAAGAGTTGCTCCTGTCCGTCCGTCCGTCCATCCGATATTCTCGTGAACGCAACTCCTCCTACACTACTGGTGGGAATATAATGAAACTTGACCACAATGCTTGGCCTGATATGTTGTTGTGCATAAAGGTGGGGTTTCGCTCTTACATGTTCCGTTAAGAAGTTATGGCCCTTTGATACTTCCATTTACATTAATTTAGTTTTAATAGGAGTATATCTCGTGAACGCAACTCCTCCTACACTACTGGTGGGAATTTAATGAAACTTGACCACAATGCTTGGCCTGATATGTTGTTGTGCAAAAATGTGGGGTTTTGCTATTACATGTTCCGTTCAGAAGTTATGGCCCTTTGATACTTCCATTTACATTAGTTTTAATAGGAGTATATCTCGTGAACGCAACTCCTCCTACACTACTGGTGGGAATTTAATGAAACTTGACCACAATGCTTGGCCTGATATGTTGTTGAGCATAAAGGTGGGGTTTTGCTCTTACATGTTCCGTTCAGAAGTTATGGCCCTTTGATAATTCTATTTACATTAGTTTTAATAGGAATATATCTTGTGAACGCAACTCCTCCTACACCTCTGCTGGGAATTTGATGAAACTTTACCACAAAGCTTGGCCTGATATGTTGTTGTGCATAAAGGTGGGGTTTTGATCTTACATGTTCCGTTCAGAAGTTATGGCCCTTTGATACTTCACTTTAACATTAGTTTTTTTAGGAATATATCTTGTTTCTTATATTTTGTGTTAAGCAAAATATGCATTTTGCCCATAACTTTAAAACTACTTGAGATACTGCCTTGAAACTTGAAATATATTTTCACCATCAAAATCTACATTATAACCAACCAGCTCCATAACCCTGCTTCCAATATTTTTCAAATTATGCCCCTTTTTCACTTACAATTTGTGTTAAGAAAAATATACACTTTGCCCTTAACTTCGTTTGGAATGGAGGGATTTCAAAATAACTTGGGACAAATGTTCACCATAACAAGGCGGTGTGTCGTGACAATACCCATGCCTGTATGTCCAAGGTCAATGTCACTGTTACTAAAAATAGAATTTTCTTGCAAAATCTTGTCCGCTCTGTAACTTTGTTATTTCTTATTGGATTTTTAAATAACTTGGTATAATTGTTCACCTTATCAAGACGGTATTTCATGTACATGCCCAAGCCTTTAGGTTGAAGGTCAAGGTCACTGTTACTAAAATAGAATTTTCTTGTCCGGGCTGTTACTTTGTTATGAATGAAGGGATTTCAAAATAACTTGGAACAATTGTTCACCATGACAGGGCGATGTGTCGCGTACCATTCCCATGCCTGTAGGTCAAAGGTCAAGGTCACTGTTACTAAAAATAGAATTCTCTTTTCCGGGCTGATACTTTGTTATGAATGGAGGGATTTCAAAATAACTTTGCACAAATGTTCACTATGACAAGGCAGCGTGTCCACATAATACTTAAGCATGAAGGTCCAAGGTCAACGTCACTGTTACTAAAAATAGAATTGTCTTGTCCGCGCTGTAACTTCATTATAAATGGAGGGATTTCAAAATATCTTGACACAAATGTTCACCATGACAGGGCGGTGTATCCCGTACCATGCCCATGCCTGTAGGTCAAGGTCACTATTACTAAAAATAGAATTCTCTTGTCCGGGATGTAACTTTGTTAGGAAAAGATTGATTTCAAAATAACTTGACACAAATGTTCATCATGACAAGATGGTGTGTCCCGTACCATGCCCATGCCTGTAGGTCCAAGGTCAAGGTCACTGTTACTACAATAGAATTTTCTTGTCAGGGTTGTAACTACGTTAGGAATAGAGTAATTTCAAAATAACTTGGCAGAAATGTTCACCATGACAAGGTGGTGAGTCGTGTACCATGTCCATGCCTGTAGGTCCAAGGTCAAGGTCACTTTTACTAAAAATAGAATTTTCTTGTCCGGGCTATAACTTTGTTTTGAATGAAGGGTTTTCAAAATAACTTGGCAAAAATGTTCACCATTACAAGGCGGTGTGTTGCGTACATTACCCATGCCTGTAAGTCCAAGGTCAAGGTCACAGTTACTAAAACTTGAATTTACTTGTTAGGGCTATAACTTCTTTATGAATGAAGGGATTTCACTATGACATTGCATTGCATTACCACCAACTTCTTCACAGACATTTCCGTAATGAGAAGACAACAGTGCCACAAATACAAATAATTTACTTGATCATCAAGTTGATGCATATTCTTATAATTACTCGAACATCACTGTCTTTGAAATGCTATTAAACCCATCATTGCACTTTAGTATCTGAAAACGATGCATAGCGGGGGCATCCGTGTCCTATGGACACATTTCTAGTAATATATGTTAATAAATAGGTGATTTATACAGGCCCTGTTATTTGTGTTAAAGTCGTCTTTTTGTAAGTTAAATGCTTATAAGGTTATATAAATCTAATTGAAATTAATATTTCTCTCATAATCGTTAACTTGGAGCTTTCTTTTGTGCCTCCGTCTTATTTTGGAGAATTGACAACGTTAGGATCCGTCATGTTTTTTTGGATAAACGGATAAAGTTATAGGACAGGTTGTGATGTCATTGGTGTCATTTAATGTTGTTTTTTTAAACTCAAATTACTTGCACGCATATCCGAACGTATTAAATAAGCGAATATTCTACCTAACACGCGATCATCACTATCTAGCTCCCAGCTAGAGGCACTCTCATTTGAAATTCACAGTAGCGCTATTTGTGCTATAAGGCGGCCGTAAAAAGTCTACCCGTAAATATAGTCAGTACTGTTATCAGTAAAATAACCCGTTACCGATGCCATGCAGTGATTGTTCCGTATATCAGGGCAATCCTATCAACCTGTTTTGCGGGTGCTTTCACGCTCAATTGGTTGCGTCGCAGGAATTGCAGGGCTAAGCGCTGCCGCCGTGACGGTGCGGGTTTGCTCCCGGCTAAAGGCACTATCATATTAAATAAATGGTATCTTGTTTACCTGACAAATTCTCACTTTGAATACGCCGCGCTTTGTTCGACTGCAGAAAGTTTCACACTTCGACTTATCCGATGACTTTACATAGACTATTTAAGCCGGAAGGTTTCAAATTTACCTCGACTTATAAAAATAATATTTATAATAATACGACTTATTAATGAGCGATTTAATATTATATGAAAAAGAACACATTTTGACGGGAAATTAATCGAGTTAACCCGTTGTGTCGACTTAAGCGAGTTTGACATAACGAGTGTGGACTGCACAGCAAATTACTTCACATCTGAAATATAAAATTTAAACAAGATTACTTTTTGACAAAAAGTTATTTATTAAGACCTTAGCTAAATTTTGTAAAATTTTGCTGATTAATATCACTTGAACGAATACTTTGCCTGTTAAATAATAAATTACTTGTTATACATGTATTTACGTTTTAATAATTTAAAAAGTAATTTTAAATTAATTCAAAAGTAGAAATAAGACTGTAAAAAGAGTTCTGTCCGTACATTTAATCAATGCTGTTATCAACTACGCCCTTTTAAGTTCTTTGAACACGATACTAACATATAAAAGAAACACTAAACTAACTTTTATTTTAATATTTCGACCACTTTTAATATGGTGGTTTTAATATCACAGCAGCAGATATAGCTTTGGATAATGTTCAATCTCCCGAAGGATGTACATCATGCTTACAATTTGCCTTTGGCGCTTTCGTCCATTCGGCTTTACTATGCTATTAGCTTCTTATGTTGTATACGTTTGTTTGCTTTTACATGCAACATTATTAAACTGACAGGTGAGTTGGACTTATTTCATCAAAACAACTTGTACTTGTTTATTGATATGAGAACCTGTTGGGGCAAGTGTGAGGTAGGTGCACCCTAGAACCTGGTTTAAACCCCCGGTGGCAATGTTTTTACCACTGACCGTTCCAAGGCAGTAACCCCAAGGGTTCTCTTATTTGTTAATTTTTTGTGGCGTCTTATTTGAATTGACGTGAAATCTTTTCCTTTCCTCTTTTTCGCTGCGTGGGGAGGTTATGTTTTGAGGTTGTGGCGATTCCTTTTATGCATATTTCAATTTTCTGTGATATGCAGGATTTATATTCTCAGAAGACCTGTCTTAATTCTATTCTGTTTAGGTCTGTCTATTGTTTTCTCCTTTAGAAAAACATAATTATTTTTTCTGGGGATTATACTCCGATAAACAGTGCAGTGAAGGATCCATGTTTAAACATGTACGCCATGTTTTAAATGGATTAAAATTGTACTGTTTAGTTTTGTAAATGTTTAGTTGTGTTCAACCCGGGGCTAGGCGGCCTGTGAAAATACGCATTTCATGAACAGGTTCAAGCAGATAGCGCCTTCAATATTTTCATTTTGTGTTCTGTGGCTTTCAATGTTCCCGTTATATTATATTTTCATCACTACTTTACTTATTGCAATTGCTTATTGTCAAATCAGGGATTTGAGTCTTATCTGACAGAGGCCGATATTCGGACACTTCCCAAATAAAAAATATATAGTATTGTTTTTCCAACTGTGTCAGTGACTCTTCCTAAATGCTAGGTAAGAAGTCCAAAATTAGTTCAAACCCTTCTCAGTGGAATTCGAAATTGAAGTTTGAAAATTAAAGTGCTTCAAAAAATAAAATTTAAGTAAAATACTTATAACTATTCACATTTATATACTAGTACATGTACCTATCTTTCAATGAATGTTGTTTTCACAAAATTAACAATTATCTCGCTTAAAGTTTCAAAATTTAAAGACCAGGGATCTTTCCAATTTTCTGGCGAATAGCCCTGTCACTATGTATTGAGCGAAAATAAAATTTGCCCATGCATGTGCGAAAGTAAACTTGTTACCAGGCACTTTTTAAACGTTTGTCCTTCTAGGTGAGACAATACAGGAATGACATAATGCACTCTTCAAGTCTTGAAGTGACCTAGGCCAACTTAAAAACGTATATTAAAGAGATGGATGCAATTTTGGATGACCCAATTAGTTTTAGAATTGACAACTATGCCCAACTAGTATCTGATTTTTTCCAGCTTTTGGAAACTGACGTTTATATATCAACAGAAGATGAAATATCAATAATCCGTGAAGCTCAAATATCTTTGGAACGGAACTGCAATATTCAAGCTGATAGTCTCCACGAGATTGTCCAAAGCCTAGATAATACGAAAGAAATAAATCAAAACCGGTTTGAAAGCATTGAAAAATCTCAGAATTCATTAAGAAATGCAATGGATGACTTTACTAATAAAATATGTGACCAGCAAATGTTCATATCTGATATCAAACAAGTAAAAACTGATCAGGAATCAATGAAAGCAGAGACAAAAGTAAACCAAGAGAGACTTACTGATCAAATTATAGGCATTAAAGATAGTATCAAAAAAGTAGAGGCAGTCCAGCAGAAAATGGTAAGTTTCATTTGCAACTGGAATCTACTAAACGTAATTTTCGAAAACAAATTTTGCCCCATTATTGTGATGAATCTATCACATATAAAATTAAAATGAGCTAAAAAGAGAAAGAGTCAGACATTTTATTCACAAAATAAATTTTTAGCAAGTATATGACACTTGGATGACCCAATGAGTCTTAGAATTGACAACTATGCCCAACTAGCCAGACAAAACCTTCAAAAGGTATTACCGAGGACTGCATTTGACATTCACTTCCCACACCCCCTCCCCACTCACTCATTTACTTATTTACCACATTGAAGGTTATATGTTCACCGACTTTCTGTTGCGTTTAAATTGAGTTATTATTATATACTTTCTGGAACCAGAATTGGTCATTTTGGTGTATTTTAGTACTCTTTTTACATTCCCATTTCTTTGGGATCAGTGAATCAGAACGTTAATATTTATGGACATTGATCTGCGTGCTATTTATAGAATAAAGTGTATAGCGCGCTTTACTGTCACGTTGTGACTTCACTTGAGAAATAATTCAATGCAACCTAAAGTCGCTGCTCATATAATGGTATTCTTTCTACAGATTTCATTATGGCGGCACAAAACAAATATTGAAAATAAATCTTTCACCAATAAGGCTATCTTCTGCGTCTTCTGTCCAAACACCACATAAAAATAAATCTTTTAAAAGTCTGCAGCCTTCGGTTCGTTTATCACGTATTAATTTATCTTCGGCAAGCTCTATCAATATGACAGGTCTGCAGAGGGTTCATTGTACAAATTTATTTAAAAACAATTTAAAAATTACTCTTTCACCTTTAAAATCTGCTATTCTTCGAAAGTACAATATTTCTACACCAAATAAATTGAATGACGGAAGACGCAGATCTTATCCTTCTATTTTCAAGTGAAATTCTAAGAGGTGCAGATGCTGTGATTATTTGAATTGTAATTCTATCATTAAATCAACAGTTAACGGCAGAACTTTCTCAGTTAACATTAATACTGATATAGACTGACGAACTGAAAATATTGTTTACGTTTTAACTTGAAATTCTAATAACTGTGAAATTCAATATGTGGGACAAACAGGTCGCCCTTTAAAAACACGTTTTGGACAACATTGTTCTAAAATTCGAAACAACAGCAAATTAAAAACATTTTTATAACAACACTTTAAGCATTCAGGACACCGTTTACAAAATATTTCCGTTCAACCAGTAGAAAAACTTACATTTGACAGCACTGCTTCAAGAGCATTTAAAATCAGGGCCAGGCTCGTTTCGGAGCAGAAATGGATTAAAAAATTACAAATTTCTTATCCACTTGGTTTAAATGATAATATTTATCAAGAAGGCAACATTTCTAAAAATCCTGATTATGACGTCTTTGAATTGCTTGAAATACGTTAAAGAAAATCGAGGTCGCACGGAAGCAGAACTAATGGAAACATAAAAAGAAAATCACGTATTCGTTGTTCTATTCATGACCTTCATATTATTTTAAAACAATCTGGCAGACACGCTGCTAGTCTTATTCATTGTTATACTCGGCATGTTCTCAGGCCGCACATTGACTTGAAATCTGACCATCAAAGAAATTTCCTTAAAATTTCTTTTTTAAATAAAGGAATAGATTTTATTGACCTTCCTAGTATATTTAAAGATAAAACAGTTCAATCGGCTGTTCCTAGTTATTTTAAGAATACTGAATCGCCTATGGTTTGTTATAAATACAACAAACCAACTAGAAATACAATTTTTAATTACAATAAAATTACCTCGGATTTACAGATCATTGAACATTCACCACAATCTTGAGAGTGTTTAACTTCTAAATATTGCTATAGGCCTGCTGGTCATATTGTTACCGGTGATCTTAATTTAATCAAAGACTCTAGAATTCGTAATTTAATTTCTAAAGGTCCCGAATATAGAATATCATCCAAAATTGATTTTAATGCATGCCGTGCAGAAATTGCTGAGTCTTTAAACTTATTTTGCAATAAATGGTGCAAAAGAGAACACGCCGAGCCTAATGCACTTTCTAACTGGAAAAAACACATATTCAAAATAATTGACACTCGTAAAAGGCAGTGTTAATTTCTCCCGGTTATTCGTAAAAACCATCTCTAAATTTAAAAAGAAAGGTTACCAACATGATATTTTATAGCGCTCTGCAGGCCTGATGATTAACCCTTCTACATTTGATAATTATGCTTACCTCTTTGGTTGCACGACGGTGGCAGGGGTTTAAGAGTTTATTGAGGTTTATGGGGAAATCTTTTCTTAAAAGAACCTAGAAGCTCGATTTGTTTCTTTTGTCCCTGTCATCGTGTTCTTGCTGATTTTACTCCAGGAGCTCTGGTCTCGGTAAGATCATTGAGTACCCGCCCCTTCGGCTTTGCAATGCTCTTAGCTTCTTATGTTTTATATGTTTGTGTGCTTTTGTATGCAACATTGTTAAGCCGATAAGTGGGTTGGAGTTTTTTCACAAAGACAACTTGTACTTATTTTGTGATATGAGAACCTGTTGGGGCAAGTGTGAGGTTGGTGCACCCTAGAACCTGGTTTAAACCCCCAGTGGCAATTTGATTTGCCACTGACCGTTCCAAGGCGGTAACCCCTCGGGTTCTCATTTTTGTTTATTGTTAGTGGTGTCTATTTTGAAACTGATCATTTTATTAACCATGCTCTCTCCCCCTCTCTTCTTCTTGACTGTGTGGGGAGGCTGTTTTTTTTCTAAATGTGGCGATTCCTGATATGCATATTTCACCTTTTTATAACTTTACGGCATTACAACAACCTTGAGATAGAAAACATTCAATTGTTAACGAACACAAATGAAAGTTGACAGGAAATAAATTTATGCATCTTGAATGGATTGTTAGTTACATATCTTATTTCGAGCAATGCACCAAAAATGATTTTGCTCAGAGATGTAAATATAAGTGGCTTTAATTTTAAATTCATATGTTCATTATTTGTTTTATTTTGATGAACTAATTTGTATACATTTTTATGAAAACTGTTTTGATTTTTTAGGAATTAGAGAAAATGAGAAAAGTGGAAGACATGCGTCACAAAGAGCTTCTCGAATATCTAGAAAAGAAAACCGGTGAGTTTTCTCTCTATTTCATGTTAAAAATATATGCTAATGGACATAATTCTTGTCCGGTCTACAATTTGCAACATACTACTCTACCTTCGGTACTGGTTCAAATTCAAGAATTCAATTTTCATAGAATGCATATAAATGTTCTCTTTCCATCGATACCAGTTTTATGATGTGCGATAAAAACTTCTCGCGTTTAAAAGATATTATGGAAACCCGTACCGGACAAGACTTTTGTCCGCGAGTATAGTATACATGTATACAATTATTGTATACATTATATATGAAAATATTTTATCTTATGTTATTTTTTGGCAGAAGATTATACAAAAACCTGAATTTACATAAGAACAAATAATTATATGACATTTGACCATATTAAAATCACCAGGATTGCAGCGCAGTCGTACCCTACCCAATAACCCTTAAATGCATTTCCAGTGTTGACGGTCAAGCTTTAAAATCCCTAAACTCTATTATTTGAAATAATTTTTCATCTCGATTATTTACTACTTTCATTGTTGTCGTCCTAGCTACTGTGTGAAATCACACAGTTTTGCTCCGCGTCGGAAGCAGTATTTATGTAATAGATGAAAGAGAACTTTGAAAGCAATGGAACACGACACATATGAAAATATTGCAGGCTCGGTTGATTGAGCCTGTTCATGGGCAGTAATGGAAATGCATTAACTGCCCACGCCGCCTAGCCCCAGGTTGAGTGCAACTCAGTATCAACACCATAATCATTACAATTATTTAACTACAGCTGTTATTAGTAAGGTCGATAGTTGGTTAGAAAAAATGTTAGTACAAAAATAAGGGAAAACATCATACAAAAACACAACCTGCCAGCAAGCCTAAAAAGAAAGAAAAAATGAAAACAAAACAACAAAAAACAAGAAACAAAAACACGTTTTAAGCTCGACTTACCCAAAAATATGTCGAGCTATTCTACTCACTGTTGTCGGCGTCTTCTTCGCCGGGTCTTGTTTGAATAAAAATATCGCGAGTCTGTGTGCAAATTCCTCACTTCTGCTTCTATTGATCAAATGATGGACCTTTTTTCAACACTGAAATACATGTATGTCTCCCCCTCAAACCAGCAAATTACCTTCTTTTTGAAAGGGAGGGGTGAAATGGGAAGCGTTTGGTGCAAGTACAACCCAATAAGATCCTTAGTTATAATGGTGCAACTCAATCTCAAACGTGCATTATCGAGTTAATGAGTAGGTTGAAGTAATTTCACTAAGACAACTTAAATAGTACTGCGAACGTTTAAGGTTACAGAATTTGCGTCTATCGTCAGTCCGTCTTTCTTGTGTAGTGCGCCCGTCGTCTAATGTGTATCTTCCGTCCGTCTATCGTATCTTCCGTTTTGTTTGTAACCTTACACATTAACATTACTGTACTTGTTTGTTCATATGTTTGCCATTGGCCATTCCAATGCGGAAATTGTTTCGTAATTGTTTGTGGTATCTTATTTGAAATTTGATCACCCTATTATCCAATGCTCTCTTTTCCTCTCTTCCATTTTGGCTGCGTGGAGAGGCTGTGTAAGTTGGTGTGGCGGTGCCTGATATGCATAATTCACATTACACACATGTCATATAAGTTGACCTTAATAATACGGAGCGTCGCATTAAAAAATAAGACCTACCTTAAAGATTTAGGTCAAAGTGAGTGTTTATGGCTTTAAATTATTCTTTTCGTTATCGCAAGTTAACAAATTTAAAAGTCTTATAAAGGCAAAATTAAGTTCACAAAAACCTTTGCCCAAATGAATGTAATTTTTGTATATTTATTTAACATATGTTAGAAAAGTTAGAACAGTAAAGAAAAAGTGGCTAGATAAAAAAAAACCCATTAAATTCTATTTGCATCCAAAGAAAGTACTAAGCAACTCAAAAAATGAACAATTTGGAATGAAAGTAAGAATGGAATGGTGAGTGCATAATGCAGTCCCATGTTTTATTTTTTTTTACAATATGGTTTTCCCATGAACTTATTTTGACAAGTATTTCCGGTAACATTCGTCTCATTATATTTTATTCTCAAATTATAAAAATTTAAACACTGAAGTGTCGAAAGAAAAATAAAATAAATATTGAAAGCAATGCAAACTGTAGGGTTCTACCAATAAGACAAATAGAGTTTTTTATCAGGTCAAAAAGTCATTACTTTTACGTGCAAGCAAATTGTGGTTGAGTTCCCTTAGAACGGTTCTCAGTTGTTGTTTTTTTTCTCGTTTTTAATATCAACTGACCGAAACATTCTACTAGATATAATACATATTACATATTTACATAATCTCAAATATTACACCTTCTTAAAATTTTCTTTCAGCGCTAAGAGTAAGACTGTTTGAAATTTACGAGAGGCATCTATCAACAGTTCCAATGTCTCCCGTTCTAGAAGAAATACGATCGCCAATTGGTGAAATATCCGCGGACCTTGTTATTTGTGATCACTTATTAATAGAACAAGAAAGATAAAGAAACAAGCAAATGTATACAAGAAAGTAGGGACCTATGAAGACATATTCGTTAATGCTGGAAAACGATGTTTTAACATATATTTGCTGGGTGATGCAGGTATGGGTAAAACCACCTGGTGTATGAAATATGTGAATGACTGGGTAAAAGTTTCGAAAAATCAGATGAGTGATTCCAAGTTAAAGGACATCCAATGGTATGAAATTGTAATACTAGTAATTTTACGAAATGCAACACAAGAAGCAAACATTCTCGGAATGATAAAAAAAACAGTTATTTTCAGAAGACACATATAACTACGAAGTATTTACCGATGTTCTTAAAAAAGAACCTGACAGATGTTTAGTTATTGTCGATGGGTTGGATGAATGGGTGATGCCTAAAAAACTAGTCTTCTCATCATTGACTCAAAACCAAAACATTCCCTCAAAAGCTGGAATGAACTGTTGTCCACTGTTAATTACAACGCGGCCATCAAAACTGTACGAAATAAGGTTAAAGGAAACTGAATACGACCGATGTATAAAAATAATAGGAGTAAAAAACAAAGATCAGTTAGAAAAGATTATAAATGAGTTAAACAAATTGCATAGCGGTAAAATTCGAAAGCAATGTTCGGATTTCAAGAAGTCACATCACGAATCGTCGAGTAAATTGTCTGTTGGATCCACGAACGTTTTAAGTTTCATTCAAGAAGTTCAATCAACTCCATTATCTGAGTGCATGGAGAATCCTCTTTTGCTTATTATTATATCAGTCTGTATATGGTATCAGTATGGCAAAATCGAGAAAACCTTAGTAGGCAATTACTCAGAGATGTTCAGGTATTTGTTTGAGTACACACTTTGTATGAAAAAGTACAATTTATTTATTCAGACACTTTGTGAGGGATCAACTGTATCAAACAAGAGTCATCTACTTCCAGAGTGTCTCAGAAAAATGATACCTATGCAGTTCATCGAACTTATGGCAAAGCTGTCAAAATTCGCATTCGATATGTTATTTAATGATTCCACAAATGAATCCAAACTCGTGTTTGAAGAGAAAAAAATAAAACTATGGTTTACAGATTATGATTTACAAATGGCTATGAATTGTGGTATTCTTTCGCAAGAACATTCTATTAACCAACCACTACTACGGATGACTAGAATGTCATTTCTTCATAAAAGTTTCCAAGAGTTTTTGCCGCTGTGTATATCGTCGGTCAGTTTCAAAATAAAATCGTAGAACCATTAGAGGTGTATCAGAAATACTGTTGCAATTATACAAAGCTAGTTGAAATAGAAAATGTGTTACTTTTTGTCTGTGGCTTAGATCCTCAGGTTGCCAGTGTTGTGTCATTAAATATACAAAATGTTGCAAGAAGAACTGATAAAAAGGTGAAATATGCATATCAGGAATCGCCACATTCTGAAAAAACAGCCTCCCCACACAGTCAAGAAGAAGAGAGGGGGAGAGACCATGGTTAATAAAATAATCAGTTTCAAAAAAGACACCACTAACAATAAACAAAAATGAGAACCCGAGGGGTTACCGCCTTGGAACGGTCAGTGGCAAATCAAATTGCCACTGGGGGTTTAAACCAGGTTCTAGGGTGCACCAACCTCACACTTGCCCCAACAGGCTCTCATATCACAAAACAAGTACAAGTTGTCTTGGTGAAAAGACTCCAACCCACTTATCTGCTTAACAATGTTGCATGCAAAAGCACACAAACATATAAAACATAAGAAGCTAAGAGCATTGCTATTGATAAGGTTAATAAATATCTTACACTGAGTTTGCCATTGAAGTGCACAGTACAGGTGCATGAATTTAGTAATGACTATTCGTCTTCAGAATACCCTATACATCTTGAGACACTACATTTACCAATTATTACCAACACGGTGGTAGTTTTAAATACTTTGTACGTAGATTATATCTATCTTATGCTAAAGTCTAATATCACCAAGATCAAACACATTAACATAAATAGCATAATTGTGGGAGTAATTACAGCATAAGTAATGAACTGAGTTGTGATATGCCATTTTCGCTGAAGATTTGCATTCTTGGAGATTTAGATTTGTCACGGTTTTCTTCTGTGGAACTGGATAGCTTTGGAAAGTCGTTAGAAAGATTATCACAACTTGAATCTTTACAACTGAGAAATATAAGATTTCCATGTCCTTTCACACTGTGTTTGCAAAATTGTCGTCAGCTAAATACATTGAAGTTGGAGAGTATAGACTGGATTGAAATAAAAGTACTTTCTGAAATGATAGAAAACATTAAGGTACAAAACTGTTCGATATACATTTCTGTCGAAGGTGAGCTTCTACCATCAAATAAAATAATAAACATACTTCAGTTACTGTCACTTGAACATAATACTGCCAAAACGTCTTCTAAAGAACATAATACGGAAAAAACCTCAAGAATTCACATTGACAAATGTAACAGTTTTTCATTTTTTTATAAGTCTGAACAGAAAATATGTTTTGGTCAAATTAAACACAATGAAATGCAACGAAAACATATGGAGAACTTCATGACAGTTTTGGGAGAAATTCCAGAATTGGTAGTTCAGAATTTCAAAATAAACTTTGTAGTTGGAGATGTCAACACATTAAATGAAACAAATTTAGATATCCAGCAGGAAATATGGACAGATCTTCTTCAGGTCTGTAACTTCTCAACACTGGTCGTGAACAACTGTGGATCTCTAAAGTATTAAACAGATACAAAAGGTTTGCTCACAATTTCAAATTCATCGTTGATAGAAACAGAGCGGCTTTTAAAATCTGCTGTTTCAGTAGATAAAATCAAATATGTACATATTTATACTGAAGTCATAGATCGCGGATTAGTTCTTGATTTAGTTTCATGCAGACATGTGGAAGAACTTGAAATCAATTTAATAAGAGGTCAGATAGAATTGATACAGGCTTTAGAATGTCAACAAACTGTGAGAAGTTTGTTAACGTTTCAAGACAATCGTATAAGGTGTTCACGGTGTAACGGACAAGTCACTTGTTTAAATACGAATAAGGAAGAAACAAAGAACGTCGTTAGTCTTACGGTTAATAACCTTAATATCCGTGAATTGACACTCCGATGTTTCAGTAGAGGAGGAAGAACTTGTGAGTTTAATTGAGTGCCACCATTTAAGTAAGACGGAATTGATAAATACACGTGTTGATTTTAATCTGAAAAACATCATGACAGTTGCCACATAGAGATTTGATTACCATGCTTTTGTGAAACACAAGGGAAGAACTTTTTCCCCCTAAGTATCATTTCGTGTTCTTGTTTCAATCGGTCTCAAGGGGTAAATGATAAAGCTTATATTTTTAACAATGTTGTTCAGCGGCGGACAACTCATGTAACTTGTGAGGAGATTAAATCTTTTACTGTTTACGAAAATATTCAAAGGACTGGCGGATTCAGTTGGCCTAAATGGAATTATGTTCTCAAAGATAACTATGAATTTTTGAAAAAACATGTGTTTTAACTGTGGGACTTTCTTTGAGATGATGTTCGATCAGGCGAAATCTAATCCGGTGCATATATTGATAAAACATTTAAAATGAAACCGTTAAATATTTGCGGTTTACATGACACATGTGAGGTTTATATAAATAATTCCTGACTGCATATAAGTATGTTTATTTTATACTACACTGTATATTACCCCTTGTTAGAACAGTTAGTCAGAAAAACTCATCTTATGAATCTTTAACTGCTTTATACGTTTTGAAATTATTCTCCTTAAAATTAAATTGACTATACTTCTTCTTTAAGCCATTAGAAACAACGTTTTTACCGCTGGAGTTTTCCATTTGAACACGTGAAAGATACTGTTTGATGTATCATTTCAGGCAGATATATTCATAAACAATTGTATTCCCTTACAATGAATGAAATGTCAATAATTTTAAGTTATTTAGTAAATTTAATTTGCTTTTAGTTCTGTATGAATTTTACCTATGTCACAAAAGTTTGAAACATTGAAAGTATTTCCTCTCGATTTATGTTTGTTGTCGCAACAACTTATACCAAAGTCTGAAAAGTGTGTCGTTCATTGTTTTTATTGTATTTTATTTAAAAGCTATGTTTTGCATTTTGACTATATATTCCTGCTACAGAGGAGGTAGAAAACTAAAATTCTTTGTTAGTGCCTTAATTAGACTGGTCATATAGATTGTTCAATGTGTTAAAAAAGTAATATATGCATATCAGGAATCGCCCCACTCACAAAACACAGGAAGAGAGAGAGGGAGCATGTTTGTTATAAGTATGTCAATTCAAATAGGACGCCACAAACAACTAACGAAAAAGAGAACCTTTGGGGATACCGCCTTGGAACGGTCAGTGGCAAAACAAAGCCACTGAGGGTTTAAACCAGGTTCTAGGGTGCACCAACCTCACACTTGCCTCAACAGGTTCTCGTATCACAAAACAAGTACAAGTTGTCTTGGTGAAAAACCCCAACCCACCCATCGGTTCAACAATGTTGCATGCAAAAGCACACAAACATATAAAACATAAGAAGCTAATAGCATTGCAAAGCCAAAGGGCGGGTACTCAATGATCTTACCGAGACCAGAGCACCTGGAGTAAAATCAGCAAGAACACGATGACAGGGATAAAAGAAACAAATCGAGTTTCTAGGTTCTTTTAAGAAAAGATTTCCCCATAAACCTTCATAAACTCTTAAACCCATGCCACCGTCGTGCAACCAAAGAGGTAAGCATAATGACCAACTGTAGATGTGTTAATCACTAGGCTTGCAGAGCGCTGTAAAATATCATGTTGGTAACCTTTTTTAGCTCACCTGTCACATAGTGACAAGGTGTGCTTTTGTGATCGCAATTTGTCCGGCGTCCGTCGTCCGTCCGTAAACCTTTGCTTTAAACAACATCTCCTCTTAAACCATTGGGCCAAAGTTGATGAAACTTGCCACGGATATTCCTTGCATGAAGTTCTTCCAAATTTCTTCAAAGAAATCAATTCCATGCAGAAGTCTGGTTGCCATGGCAACCTAAAGGGAAAATTTTAAAGTCTTCTTGTCTGAAACCACAAGGCCTTGAGCTTAGATATTTGGCATTTAGCACCCTCTAGTGGAACTCTACAAAGATTGTTCAAATTATTTCCCTGGGGTCAAAATTGGCCCCGCCCAAGGGGTCACTTCATTTTACATAGACTTATATAGGAAAAACTTAAAAAATCCTCTTGTCTGAAACCACAAGGCCTAGAGCTTAGATATTTGGCATTTAGCACCCTCTAGTGGAACCCTACAAAGATTGTTCAAATTATTTCCCTGGGGTCAAAATCGGCCCCGCCCCAGGGGTCACTTCATTTTACATAGACTTAAATAGGAAATCTTTAAAAATCTTCTTCTCACAAACCACAATGCGTACAGCTTAGATATTTTGTAAGTAGCATTGTCTAATGGATGTCTACTAAATTTGTTCCAATTATTTCCCCTGGGCCAAAATCGGCCACACCCTAGGGTACTCTTGGTTTACATATAGTTGTATAGGAATAACATGAAAAATCATTTTTTTCAAAAACTAAAAGGACTAGATCTTAGATATTTAGTAGCAGAGTATTGTGTAGAGACCCTTAATCAACTTTGTTTAAAAGTTGGCCCTGGGGTCAAAATTGTCCTCGCCCCGGGGGCCCTTAATATGTGAAAAAGGCAAACTTAAAAAATCTTTCTACTGTAAACCTCAATGCCTAAAGTTTAGATATTTGGTATGTAGCATTGTCTAGTGGATGTCTACCAAGTCTGTTTAAATTATGTCCCCTGGGCCAAAATTGGCCACGCCCCAGGGTTCTCTTAATTTACATTGATTTATATAGGAAAACATGAAAAATCATTTTTCTCCGAAACTAATAGGACTAGACCTTAGATATTTGGTGCTGAATATTGTGAAAAGACCCTTAACCAACATTGTTTAAATGTTGGCGCTGGGGTCAATATTGGCCCCGCCCCGGGGGCCCTTAATATGTAAAAAATGCAATTTTTTAAAAATCTTCATACTGGAAACCTCAATGCCTTAAGCTTAGATATTTGGTATGTAACATTGTCTATTGGATATCTACCAAGTTTGTTTAAATTATGTCCCCTGGGCCAAAATTGGCCACGCCCCAGTGTTCTCTTATTTTACATTGATTTATATAGGAAAACTGAAATAATCATTTTTCTCTGAAACTAATGCGACTAGACCTTAGATATTTTGTGTTGAGTATTGTGAAGAGACCTTTTACCAGCATTAAGTAAATGTTGGCCCTGGGGTAAAACTGAGAGTACTTTTGTACTCAGGTGAGCGATTTAGGGCCATAATGGCCATCTTGTTTAAATTTAAAGATGGTATTTACGAATAACCGGGAGAAATTAACAATGCCTTTTATCTTCTTAAGTTTATAAATTAAATCTCCATAAAAAAACTGGCTGTGAAATACCTTGTTGCACTAGTGATTTTAAACTGCACCTTTATTTATGAATTTGATCTGGGTATCGGCGATAGAACTTGCAAAAGGTTTTCCTTAATTTGTGATACCGATAACCTTGTTTTAATAGTTTTTCTGTAATGCAAAGATTACGTTCACTGAAATCATTCACGTCGTTGCAAGCTCTTGAAAAACGAACAAGCTGTGATATAAACCCCGTAAGATGTTGCACGAGGAACATCGACGTCTAAAAACGGAACATTTACTATATTAAAATTAAAATCATCTATTTTATCATATATTTTAGTAGTGACGTCACCATTTTCAATGGACGATTTGGATCAAGAAAGTGTGCTTGTTTTTCTGAAGTGTTCGCTTTAATTAGTTGTAGTTCTTTAGGATAAATCTTATTAACCAGTGATGGAAAGTGGTTATCTTTATTTACTAAATCATCAAGGTACCTAGAGGTGTTATTAAGAGCTGTAATAATATCATCTTGATGTTCGGTAGAAAGAGATAACATAAAGATCACCAACAAGGGGTGCACAATAAGTACCCATTAGAATGCCTATTACTTGTTTATTAATAGAGGTACCAAATCTCAAATAAATATTATCCAATAAAACTGTGAGCGCCTGGATAAGGTCTTGACAGGTCAATAAAGTATAATTATTATAAGAACCATCTGTAAAAAATGCTATATGTTCATTACAAGCGATAAATGTTTTATTTTCTCTAGCAAAGTTTTTTTTCAATGAGACTGGTTAGCTTGTCTCTTATTAAATTAAGAGGGAGATAAGAATATAAAGTTGAAAAATCATGTAGACAATATGTAGACAAACAGAACGCCTAAATATTATTTGATTTACGCTTCTTCAAAACGACATTTGAATTTTTTATAGACCAAAATATTTTTTTGCCAGTGGTTTCAAAACCCTTTTCGCAATACCTTATTACATGTTCTTTTATAGCTGTAAGACAAGATGTTAAAGGCAGTCGCTACAGTTTCATCAAAATTTTCCACAATAATAGATTTCGTTCAAATTTTGTCTATGTCAAGAACATGATGTTATGCAATGAAAAACCAAATCAAAATGGGACCTTACCTGGGTTACTTGTTTTTTATTAGATACCGAAGATGTCACATTTTGAACAATTTTTACGATTTTCATAGACTTCTTTTTCGGCATAAAATCATAGAATGTATCACAAGACTATCATGAATAATTCTATTTTTCAGTTAAGAACATTATAAATTACAAATAAATTGCTAATTATTGCAATACAAATAATGAAACACATATAAAAAATTAAGTATTACCTATTTTACTACAAAGAATTTATCGTCAAATCTTTTCATTCTAAGGGATGTTTTTAAGATTTCTTAAATTTAACATAATAGAATTTCGCCATATACTACCAATATATTCACCAATGTATAACAAATATAAAATAAAAAAGAAAAAGTAGGTTAACATGTTAATTTGTTCGAAATGGCAATTTCAAAAGAGGGGGGGGGGGGGGTAATTATGTTTAAACAAAAAGACTTAGGTGTATAGTGTACATCGTTAATTATTATTGTGGTATCATTTTATTTAGCGATGGCTTAATTTTCGCGTATTTAGCGCTCGGACCAGTGCGCGAATTTAAAACCTAAGACAAAATCTAGCCAATAATCCATATACTTATCCGAAACGAGCTATGTCATGTCTTGGACCGTGAACTGTGTTTTATACATTGATAAAACCCAGATTGGACCGTGAACTGTGTTTTATACATTGCATTTAGACGGTAGTACAGTAGTTTAATACTTGTTGAAAAAAAACTGTATCGACTGCCTTAAAGAGCACGGATAATTTTGTTGTTGTACAAGAACTAGAGTTTGAATAAATCTTGCTTCGTACGGTGTTTTGTGCATTTCAGGCAACCAATACATAGTAGGTACTTTGTTTCGGCTCAACACTTATTTTAAATTATGTAATTTGTAGAGTGTGTTTAGTAACAATATCGCTCTCAGATGAAGAAGTCAGTGTTTAAGCATTAATGCTATTAAGTTCTTCAGTTTGAACATTAATATAGTGTATACGTCACACTATAATTACATTATTAGAAGGCTTATCAGCAGATGTTAAAACAAATCAGTTGTGAAAATCTTGAATACCCTTTTTCAAATGTCGAGATGGTAATAAAGCTATGTTTCTTTTATAAAAGGATATACGAGTGTCAATTATTTTGAATATTTGTTTTTTTTCCAGTTTGAAAGAAAATTAGGCTCAGCATGTCCTCATTTACACCATCTATTGCAAAAAGAGTTTAAAGACTCTGCAATTTCTGAACGACAGGTATTAAAGTCGATGTCCGATGGAATTCTATATTTCGGACCTTTTGAAATTAAATTGCGGAATCTAAAGTCTTTAATAGCATTTAGTTCCCCTGTTCCGATGTGACCGGCAGGTTGATAGTAAAATTTTGAATTGGAACAGTCTCATGATATTGGTGTATTCTCAACAATTTGTAAATCCGAGGTAATTTTGTTGTAATTGAAAATTGTGTTTCTAATTGGTTTGTTGTATTTATAACAAACAATGGGTGTTCAGTATTCTTGAAATAATTAGGTACAGTCGATTCAACGGTTTTATCTCTAAATATACTTGGAAGGTCAGTAAAATCTATACCTTTATTTAAAAATGAAATTTTCAGGAAATGTTTTCGGTGATCAGATACCAAGTCAATGTGTGGTTTGAGAACGTGCAGAGTGTAACACTAAGTAAGGTTAGCAACTTCATAAAGTGGATGAGTTCTAATAACAATATCATCGGTTTCCTTATCCACTTTTTGTAAACTTGAAATAGAAAGAGAAACCAAACGTGACAGCATAGCGTATCTACCAGAATGTTTTAAAATATTTTGAAGGTCATGAATAGAACAATGAACACGTGATTTTCTTTTGATGTTACCACGAGTCCTAATCCCTTGTGACCTCGATTTTCGTTTTCGTATTTGAAGCAAATAAAAAATGTCAAAATCAGATTTTTTTTAGTCTGTCCTACATATTGAATGCCACAATTTAAAGCGTTTTTAGTTAAAACATAAATAATATAATCCGTTTTTCAATCAATATCAGGATTATTATTTTACCGATAAAGTTCCTCCATTAACTGTTGATTTTATTGTTGAATTATATGTAAAAAATGCAGCACCTACACCTCTTTAAATTACACTTGTTTATAAATGGATACGATCTGCGTCTTCCGTCGTTTAGTTTTATAGGAGTGGACATGTTATATTTTTTAAGAATATGAGATTTGATAGGTGACAATTTTATTTTTAAATTATTTTTAACTAAATTAGTGCATTGTGCACGCACTTTGCAAACCGGTAACATTGACGGAAGTAGCCGAAGATAAATTTATTGGAGAAACAAACTGACGGTTGCATGTATGTGAAAGTATTTAATTAAGCCGGAATATGGACAGAAGACGCAGAAGATAGTCTGGGAGTTAAAATGTTTCCTTTTATTTTAAACGCCATAATTATTTTGTTTGAACAAATACCATTGTATGATTAGCGACCTTCAGTTATATCGCAAGATATTAAGTGATTGCACAATGCAATACATGACGTATGTTTGCGCGCTTATGTTTTTTTTTTATAAATAACACGCAGAACAATCTAAAAATATTGACATGTTGAATCACTGATCCCTAAATAATAAATGGGACTGTAAATGGTGCTTTCGAGTACATAAAAGGGCCAAATTCTGAAACCAGATAACACACAAGAATAACACCATTTAAATATAACAGAAGGTCGGTGAACATACAACCTTCAATGTGGTATATAAGAGTATTTGGGTGAGTGGGAAGGGGTGTGAAAAATGACTGTAAAATACAATCCCTGATGGATGAAACGATAACAGTATTGATTGAAAGTACCGGGAGACGTTTTACGGCCGCCACACAGCACAGACAAAACTACTGTGATTATAAAATGTAATATCTGCATATCAGCAATCGCCATACTCACAAAACACAGCCTCCCCACGCAGCGAAAAAGAAGAGAGCTAATTATGGTATTACTGCAGCTAAAACGAAATCAGTGTGGGCATACCACGTAGTATGTGAGGTAATTTTTCGGTATTACGGCAAGACATCAAACAAAACATACAAACATATGAAGTTTAGGTGCAATTCGTTTTACAACAGTCTAAAGATGGTATGAATACATGTATGTTTTAAGTCTAATAAACAGCAACAATATACTGTGACCATTGCAGGAAGTTCAATAATGAAAAGAAAATTCATTTTATTCTCTTTTAGTCACATATCTACCCAGCTCAAAAAGTCAAGGTCAAACAATTTTACAAATATTTTATACATTTGTTAGACCAAAGAAAACACGACAATATAATTATGTCAATAGTCACTGTGTCGTATTGCTCATTTTGGCATTTAAAATTTTCTGTGATGGGTTCAGCTATTTATGAGTATTTTGCTGTTGGCTATAATCCTGACATGCATGTTTAACCTTTTTCTAATAATTCAATTTTATGTATTGGCCAAAAACTATATTTAATTTAGACAAAATGTTCTAATTTTTAATTCACAGATGAATACTTTGTACTCGTAAGTAAAAGTATTAAAGATGCAACGTGATTAAATAAACTTCAAACTTCCAGATGGCGTAGGGCTGACTTATCTATAATTGTAAACATGCTTCATATCAAGGAAACAAAAAGATATTTCTTCTTGTTGCCTAATAAACAACACATTTTGGTGTGCTTCTTTTTTGTTTGAACAGAAGTTTCATAGAATATGTTTAAAAAGTATAAGAATGGAACTACATAAAATATGTTGTTTTTTTTACTGCGATGGATAATGTTTATTAATGTCTAAACTGAATAAAATGTTTATTCCATTTTATTTTTATTGTCACAATGTACGGAGAATTTTTAGTCTAATAAACTGTAGCTGCATATACAGATATTTGGTGCTTTAAAAATATTTTACTTCAATAAATTTGCAAACATATGAAACGGATGGTGTTTGTTTTTTAGACTGAATCATGAGACATGCAGTACTGCAACACATGAATACATTATTTTGTCAAACGACCATACCACGTAGTTTGTGACGTAATTTTCGGTCGATTTAAATCTTTGAAGCCTTGTAATTAATTTATTAGTTCACAATTTTCGACAATAACTGAAATTCAATGATAAAATTTTATCAGTATTTGCCCCAAATCACAGACAAAAGTAGATACATGTAAAATCGACAAATGTACACTGGTCAAAAGTTCTAAGTGAACACTTTTCAATTTTGAATATCTCAAAGTAAGCTTATTCTAATTGAATGAAAGTTTGATACAATGTTAATTATGATCAAACAATAATTTTTTTTTTGAAAACCGTGCACATGGTTTACGTATTACGTCATCCACGTCGGCATACGCTATTTATGCGTAATCCCCGTGCGGCAATAAAAAATTATTCTTTTACAATCGTTTTTGTTTTTCAGACTCCAGACAAACACGAAAAACACACCAACAAATTGTAACCATGGAACGGTTGACGTCAGCAGAAGAATACATTGCCGTCAAAATTATTTTCACTGGCACAACTTCAAATTTGTTCTAAAAAATTTTGACGGTTTTTGTAAATGCAAAGAAATACCATATTTTTGCATATTTAATTAATTTAAGAAGAAAATCAAACGATATTATTTTCTAGATTGATAACGTTGCTTACGTTGAACGCTGACGTTACTCAATGACGTCATTAAATATTTATGTAAAACAACGTAAACTCGAAAATATTAGTGTAGCATTTGTTGTATAAGCGTCCAATAAATAAAAATTTAAAACTAAAATTTATAGAAATGCAATAAACTTTAAAATCGGATGATTCGAAAATGACGTTCATTTGGTCAAAAAGCGTGTCCGAAAACTGGTCAGTTTTATCAAAATGAATACATTTTTTCATTTGGAAAGGCTGTTACACATTTATCATAGAGAATTGCATCATCCCAAACTGCTAGACAATTCAAAAACTTTTGGCACAAAACATAATTTAAGAAAATGTAATTTCCTCCTTGAAATCCTGTAAAAACGTTATGGATAAAATAGAGAACAGTGCGTTGGCTCATCGTGCCCAGCAGACCATTACAAAGCTACAGGAAGCTTTTTTAGTGCAATGGAATGGCAAACTACAGTATTTCCTTTAAATTTGCATGAAATTTAAGTTATACAGAGATGAGAAAACGATAAAAAATGATGGCTGATGCAGTGGTAATTAACTTGAGAATTGCTTTCTGAGTATTAGTGAGCTAAAATGTTATTATTTTTTAATCTGGTTAAGCAGACATAATTTTTTGGTGTGCTTTAACAGAATATTGATTCTTCTTCATTGTAGTTTACACTATTTTGAAAGATTGAATCAAATAATTTGAAAAATCAACATTTATCAAGTGTGCACTTAGAACTTTTGACTAGTGTATTGACAACCGTGGGTAGTGTTCAACTTTTCCCTTAATGAATGGTAAACCAATTAAATACTAACAAGTCTTCGAATATTTGAATCAATGTTTTTTTTCTTGCCTTAATAATGAAAAATGACGTCACAAAACACGTGGTATAGCCACACTAGAAATGATGTTTCCTAAATTTGTAAAAATACAAAGTATCGTATACACTGAAAGTGTTTACAACATTTCATGTAAACTATGGCCCTTACATATCATACTCTTAGGTGTTTTAAATCAATTTGCAAAGTACGAGTAAATAGAGGATATTTGTTTTTACCGGTGTAAGATAGAAATATATTTCACCAGGTGAGCTCCGGAATTCGTATTTTCACGAGTGTCGAAGTCAGGAGTGAAAATACATTATTCTGGAGTTCACGAGTGAAACATAGTTCTATCTTTCACTGGTAAAAACACATTTTCTTTTTATTTTATGCTTTTAGTGCAAAATTTGCGTGAATTTAACAAAAACATTGCAAGAAACGGCGCCAAACCGCTTATTTATGATGTGACGTCATGACGTCAATTAAACAAATTTTAGCCCGTTTTCTAAACGTTCTCATTTGGTATGTAATGTGGGTACCAACGTGAAAAAAGGGTGAAAATAAAAATGATATTACTGTTTGAAAACAGTGAAATACCACTTTTATTTTACCGGGAAAATTCTATAATTCACTGAAAAGCATTAAATAAATTGTTTTTCTGACTAAATTTTGTTGTTTGTCAGAACAGTACCAACAATACATTTAAAATAAAAATATCTAGTACTAGTATCAAGACGTTTTCTTTTTTAGATCTCATGCAAAAATAAAAAAATGACTTTTTTTCTGACGGACTTAAGTAAGAAGAAGATAAATTACAGACTCTTTTTTGTAAATCATGAAGTTTGAAATACAGATGCAGACTAGATTTTGTTCATGAAGCCTACTGGAGAAAGTATGAAGCTTTCATAAAGCGAAAACCTACAAACTTTAGCTATTCAAGATGATAGGGTTGTCGAATGTCCAACGAGAGATAAGGGAACTTTCTTCTTGTTGTTTTGATTTCCAAACACACGCTTCGTGTTGTTTTCGCTATCGAAGATATTGTATATGGCTTTGATATATCAGTTTTCTTTAGACAATTTTAAAAACGAAAACACGACCGACTTTGAGAAAGCTTAACAGAGCCTCGCATTTTCTACGACCATGTCGACCTTGTCCAATATAAAGTGTTTTCGAAAGACGTATTTTCTGTTTTTATTCATCCGCCTTTTCGACGTTGTACATTATTAATAGCTAGCGACGTGATAATATTATCATATCAGACCCAGAGAAAAGAGATGTTTTTTTTTGGATAAATTAAGATACATGTACAAATAAAGCTAGTATACGTGGCAGAGTAAGACAAAAGAACGCTATTAGACTTATCAATAGCAAAACCTTTATGTAAACAGCAATGCATTATTATACCCAAACAAACGAAGTTTGAGGGGGTATATAGGAGTGAGCTTGTTGTTCGGTCGGTCGGTCTGTCGGTATGTCGGTCGGTCGGATTCTTTGTTTCCGGATGATAACTCATGAAAGGCTTGACAGATTTAAATAATTTTTGGTACACAGGTGTAACGTCATAAGATAGAGGTCAGGTTCGACTTTGGGGCTGGTGGAGTCAATGTCAAGGTCAGTGTAACTTAAAATAGAAAAATCGTTTTCGGATGATAACTCGTGAAATACTTCACAGATTAAATCCTTCTTTGGGACATAGATGTAACATCAGAGGATACAGGTTGAGTTCAACCTTGGGGCCTGCGGGGTCAATGTCAAGGTCACTGTTACTTAAAATAGAAAAAAAATGTTTCTGGACGATAACTCATGAAATAATTCATAGATTTAATTATTTCTTGCGTCAGAGATGTAACATTACAAGATACAAGTTAGGTTTGACTTTGGGGCCTGTGGGTTCAAGGTCAAAGTCACTGTTATTTAAACTTTAAAACTTCATTTCCACTCAGTAACTAAAGCTTGGAATGAGATTCTTGAATGAAATATGGTGTATTGGTGGTTTCTGTGTAAACGACTTTTGGGATTAAAAGTGAGGCATGTTGGGTCAAGGTCACTGTTACTAAAATAGAAAAACTGTATATGCTCAATACATTAATTTCGGAATAAGATATTGTGATAAAAATTGCTATATAGGTAGTGTCTGTGAAGACGAAACTTGTTATTGAAAATGGGCCTGGTGGGGTCAAGGTCACTGTTCACTGTTACTAAAATTACAAAAAAAAATGGTTTCGGGATGATTTCTAATGAAAGGCTTTACATATTCAAACAATTATTGGCACACATTTGTTAGATAAAAGTTAGGTCACTGTTACTAACATATTCAAACTGTTTCTGCACAATAAATTTAAAAAGAATGAGATATTGTTATGAAAATTGCTTAATATGTGACTTCTGTGAAGATGACACTTTGGATAGATAGTGGGGCCACTGTGGTAAAGGTCAATGTTACTAAAGATAGAAAAACATTTTATGCAAAACTTACTGTTTAGGTTGCATCTTTGAAGACTGTTTGTAATTAAAAGTAGCTAAGTGGAGTGAAGGTCAAGGTCACTGCTACATGTGTCCATGTTTCTAGTGTTAATTACATTATGCCATTGATTCTAAGAATTCCCAGTTAAAGTATTAAGCACACATGTAGGGGTATTTAATCACTTTCAGTGATAATTCTAGTTAGAATAGAAAGGATTTAGAGTGAAGGAAGATGGCTATTATTCATAGATGAACAGTGTAAATCCAGATCAGTGGGCACATTCATTATGTTATATCAGACCAAGAAGTGAACAATGTACTGTCAAGACCACACATCACAGATCTGGATCTACACTATTTACTTACATGTTTAAAGTATGAGGACCATTGAAATAAGGAGTTTGTTCTTTTGTCCCCACTCAGTGGGAGGCATATAGAGTTGCACTTGTCCATCTGTATGTACGTCCTCCAAATCTTGTGGCATCAACTCCTTCTAAACTATCAGTTGGATTTCTTTCAAATTGTAGATGATTGTGAAGAAAGGATTTTTTCCCGTGACCATTTTTACCATAGTTATGGCCCTTTGTTATTACAAATGTTGTTGAAGCAGTGTCCGAGGACTACTACATGTGTGGATGTTTCAAGTGTTAGTTACATTATGCCATTGATTCTAAGAATTCCCAGTTCAAGTATCAAGCGCACATGTGGGGGTGTTTAATCACTTTCAGTGATAATTATAGTTTTAATCGTTCTCTTTAAGGTGTTCCAGATCATAAATCCCCGAAGTTTTAGAGGTCACAGCAAAAGTAGCAAAAGTAGCTTCAGAGGCAATGCACTAAATAACGGCTATTCCACTCCGTAGGGCCGATTGAAAACAAACTATCAAAATCTCCATTTTATTGCAATAGCTCGAATAAACTTATGCTCGAAGCCGCCACCCATCTGGGACACACGATCCGGGCTTTTATTCAGCTTTGTGCAATAGCGTGGCTCTTTGGGCGTGGTATTATGTCTGTCTGTAATACGTATGAGTAACGTTTTGAACGTCTTGAGCAACCCGTGGCTTCTTAGGTTCCAGACAATTTGAGGCAAGAAACTCCGGGTATCAGCTCGAGGGGCCATTTACCACGAGCCTTCCAAGTTTAAGAGATGTCGGATCATCGAGCAAAATGCTCACTTCAAATGGTTTATCGGGACTTTTTTGACATTTTCCCAAGTAGCGTTATGACCGACCTAGGTCATCTTGGATTTCAGACATTTTGTAGGACGGAAACTCCAGGCAAAAACTTGAGGGGTCATTTGCCACGAACTCTCAAAATTTAAGAGATATCAGAGTGCATTGAGCAAAAAGTTTACCCCGAAGGGTATGTCTGGACTAACAAAATAACGTTATTTCTCTTTAAGCGTGTTTTCGAATATTGGCTCTCGGATTCAAGCAAGGTCTGAAAAAAGGTTCACGAATTCAACTAGTCCTTGACCATTAATCCTTATTGTTGTCTGTAATACACGTATGTGTGATGTTTGAACTACCCGTAGCTTCTTGGGTTCTGGACATTGCTGATACCGGAAATTCCGGGAATGAGCTCTAGTGTTCATTTGCCACGAGCCCTCTTCGTTTGGTAGATATCGGAGCATCAAGCAAAAAGTTCACTTTACAGGGGGTCTAACCTAAAGAATGAAAAGCGTTGCTTTAAGTCGGAAATTTCAGGGAGAGTGGTGTCAATTGTTGGTTAAACACGATTTCTTCGTTAAAGTCGACCACTAATTCAGTACAGTTAGTACATTTTCTTGTATTATATGTATTATATATGAGATAAACACCTAGTCTCTAGAATAAGACACCTGCTTCTGGTCTGTTTTTTGTCTATCAATGCAGTCCTTAAAGCGTGAAAGAATTGATAGTTAAATTGGGGTCCAAACTCTGCAGTGTTTGCAGACTGGTATTAGGAGCTTTTAAATTAGCGTTTTAACATCAGGTTTAGCTTTGCTGTGTTTGCGGGAAGCAGCATTCTAATTTACATATTGGTTTTTCTGTGCTAATAGGAGCCTCTATGTTCATTTTTGTACATTTAAGACGATTTCATGGAGAAATCCCGCACCTTTTCTCCAAAGTTTATGTCTGAACGTTTTTTTATTGTATGCTTATAGCTTGATTTTTTTACCTTGGGCGACGTGGTTCGAGCAATTTGAGAATCCTGGAGTTTGGTGAACGAATTCTACTGGTCCCTCAACAAAAATCCTTCTAGTTTGAGAGGTATCAGAGCTTTGAGCGAAACGTTTTTTCTTGCCGAATATCTGGATTTTTAACGTTTTTCGCTCATAGCGTGGTTACTGACAGTACGGCCAATACCGTTCCGACCCCATTATATTGCACTGGCTCGAAACAACCCAAGCTCAAGCCAGAAACCCATCCGTAACATACGACCCGAGCTTATATGGTGGTTGCAAGTTCTCGCATCAGCATACGTCCATAATGCACATTTGTGTGACGTTTTGAACTACCCGTGGCTTTTTGGGCTCCAGACATTGCTGAGGTAGGAAACTCCGGTCATAAGACGGATCTCTACAGGTTAAAACAAGTTCAATAATAAACCTGCACCTGGTGGTGTTCAACTTAACTTTGTTGAATGGTAAAGAATGTTTATACTGCCCTCTTTTGTAAATATAAAACGATACCTGGTGTAGAAGATTAAATCTAGAACGACAGATAAGTGTATTTAAATTTAACAGAAAGGTAAGGTGACATTTTTATCGTTGTATACTAGATTCATGGGATCGAAATAACTTTTATTTCATGGAATAGCAGATGTTGTTATAATTATTAAAGATGTCAATACAGTATGTTTTTCTCATTGAAACAAGACAAACAGCTCAAGCCAAAGGCATGCCTTAAAAGCAACGTAAAATACTCAAGGTTTACACATTTATATATTGAGACATTGTTTTTTTAACAATTCAGAAAAGCTTGAATTAAATCTTTGAGGAATGTGATTGTAATACTTTAAGATTTATCATAATGTTTTCATAGAATATTTTAATATAGTATATGATATATTTTTGTTTATTTTGTTTTAATTTTGTGTCTACATTGAGAAATTATAATAATGAGAACAAAGGTTTAGAGTAGCCGCATACACAATAACAGACCTCGTCACTTAGGCAAGCAGGATGGAATTAGTAATACAACAAAGATAATTTACAAAGTACAAAACAGACAGCAAATAGACAAAATATTAAACAAAAATATTAAACCTGGTAGAGTTCATGTGTTGCCTTGGAACGGTCAGTGATGGAACACTAATATACACTCAACAAAAGTTCTAATTGGTCAATTTTTGTCAGTAATTTTTTTATTAGAAAGGCATTGAATTCACTCTTTGTTTATGATCATATGCTAACAGCAGTCTTCAACTTAAGCTTTAATCTTGTAATAATTGACTTTGGAACAGTGTGGCGAGAGTTATCCTTGATTTTGCTAAAAATACATTTCTTGCATAAAAAGGTCAAGCAAACAAAAATTTGCTCTTAATTCCTTGTTTTGTTTAATAGGACCCCTCATTAGTAGGAAAAGCAGAAAACATGATTAAACAACAGCACATTTGTTTAAATAAACCCCTTTCAAAGTATCCAATTTTAAAATTTCCAATTACCTCCCTTTCAATTAAAGACTGTTCTAATTTTGACTCTAAGTAAATGGTATTGGATTCAATCAATAAATATTAAAAAGATATTAGATAATTGATTTCAAGACAAAATAGTTCTTTCCGCAACCTCTCTTGACGTAGGGAAAAAACGAAACTAGCATACATTGTAAACATATGAAATTAATGACCAATTAGAACTTTGTTGTGTGTATATGCCACTGTAGTGTTAAAACCGATTCTATGCAAACAACCTCCCAATTATTCTAACCAGAAATTGACGAAATGGTTATCATGAATCCCCATAACAATTAATGAAACCATAGAATAAAAAATACTTTGAAATAAAACTACAATAGAAAAAAAAGGCAATCATATGATCGATGTAGTAAGAACATTAGTTAAGTGTATATATTTTATGAACCAAGATCAAACATATAAATATAAAAAAGTATTAATTTTAAATTAGTAAATTTTAAAATTTAAAGCATTTGTTCATAACGTATCTAATATCTTTTTAAGTGCGACAAAGAATTATTTCACCACAAATAAATTTAGAACTGATAGATTATCTGCATATGCAAATAGTTCACCATATCATTTAACCTTAACTTTACAATACAATTTATTGGTACAAATTTAGTTTAGGTAATATTTATTAAATAATGATCACAAAGTAAATGTGATATAGGTATTAAAAAGATATCTTAAACAATTTACGTAAATGACAACCGGTCTTAAATATTTATTGCTGTCCAAAAATTCCATGTGGCACAAGATACATGTAGAAACCAAAACCCAACACTGACAAAACAAAGCTCATATAATTTGCCATAGATATTGTAAAGAGGTTTTGAGTTTAACAACAGACACTCAATGTTTTGTTGGTGTTCTTATCTTTAGTGGTTTAACTCGTAAACTGACAGTATTTGTTTTACAATATATCGGCGGAAAGTGCTGACATTATTTTTCATCAACGTCATCAATCAATAATTATAATGGATGGTCCAAGTAAGAATCTCGTTTTTATGGTTGTTATTTTGTCATACGACGTTGCAATGGTAGATAAAATAAACATGAATTTAACAAACATACATCCCCCTAAGACAAATGGTTCCCCCTTTTTATTACAATATTAAGACCTTTTTTAATCGTACTTGCTGCTGTGCGTATTCATACCCTTGCCGGAACCTGTAAGTAAACTTCTGCTGCTATGGATATGTAGCCTGGATTCCAGGCGATGAAGTATTTTGTTTTTATTAATTCTCCAACTAATTATCTGGAGCCAGTCTACATCTCTATCTGAACTTCTTTTGTGCAATTTTAACACTCAAACAAATAGAATATCGTGAAACTTTTGTTAGCAATCCGATGTAAGGACTTTAGCTTTTAAAATGATGTCATTCCCTTTATTTCGCGCATAAAATGTCATGTGATATATATGGTCAGTTTCAACAGATGTTCATGTTTGTCAACAACTGCCTGTTTATATACTTAATTTTAACCGTCACTTATTTGTTCTTTTGTCCACCGTTCACAATTGCAGTATTATACATATAAGCAAAAACAAATCGTCCACGCATACGATAAGCCGACACACTCGCCAACGGAACAACATGAGTATTCTGTCCCACTGTTGTTCCGTAGTTAAGGTTTTTCTGTATGTTTATTTTGTCGTGATTGCTTCTTGTCGGTAAATTGTATTGTCGGAGTGGGGATTTGTTAAAATGGAGAAAGTGGATAAGCTCGAGTTTTCATATTTAACCCAGTATGTGCAAACTGTCGAGTAGCCACTCTTACTCAAACACGAAGACAAGCATCAATAAAAACTCACTTTCATTTATTATTGAGACCAAATCATCAAAAAGTCATTTCTTTCATTGCAGAGACAATATTACATGTATTAAAACAAGGTCACCATGTCAAGTCAAAGACTTTCCTCACGCACATGATATTTTCGTAATTTTTGCTCAAATAATGAGTAATGTTGCATTTGACAGCTCTTAAGAAAGTTTTTGAAAGCTGAGGTCTAAAATTAGATAAAATTAGGTGGAAAATTCAACTGTTATTTGTCACACACAATATTGTTCGCATTTTCTATGTTCCGAGAAAACTGTCTTGCTTGTATACGTAGTGCTCGAGAAATCTGATTTGAGTTAGAAAAAGAGTACTGGAAAACTAAGTTGCTCGTTTTTCTAATTAACTTAAAGTCATCTGCTTTAAAGACCTAATATGTTAGCAGAAAAGTTTTTTGATTATATCAAAGTAAAAATTCTAGATCGTCTTTCAAATTCTAGATCGTCTTTCATTGAATGTGCATGTAAACTTTGCAGAGCCATACACAAGTACAATCGATGAAGAAATAACATATGCTCGGATTTCGTCATGTATTTGAGCACATGCACACAATTATTTAATTTAACACTGTTATTGTTTTTTATTTCTATATCTAAGACACAAAATACGTGCCATTGCTCAAAAAGCTATTTGGATCGGCACAGTATCAAACAGCATTTATGATATGGGAATATCATTTAAAATTATGCTCAACACTTTGTACCGAATATATTAAACAAATAAATATTTTTCTCTTAATATTTCAACGACCCTCCTATCTTCAGATATGTTTGACGCAAGAAAACAAAGTGTGTTGGCAGTATTGGTAGCAATTCTAGGTCACGTGACGGTGTTTGGTACTAAGGTGGTCGATCTTTCTCACGTGGTAGACAATGAGACTCTCTTCTGGCCAGGCAACCCAGCGTTCAACTTCACCATTCTAGCAAGGGGAAGCTTTTCTAATGGTTCTTGGTAAGTAACTTTTTCTTTTTCCCTTGCTCGTCTTGAGATACATTAACTGCTTTGTAATCTTGTTCGTGACGCTACCTAACGCACTTGTAGGCTCGGTTATGGCAAATTTGCCCGTAAACGATTAAAAATGATAAAAAAGGTTTAGTGTTGTCTGGGAAGATACACAACAAGAACATGATGACAGAAATAAAAGAAAGAGTTCGAGCTTCTAGGTTCTTCCACAGGGTGTCCCTTTAAACCTTCATAAACTTTTAAATCCCTGCAACCGTCGTGCAAACAAATTTAACCAAACGATCATATGTAGATATATAAATCACCAAACATGCAGAGCTGTTGGTAGTCTTTCTTTTCTTTGAATATACAGACGATTTTTCCGAATAACTTGGAAAAATTTTATTATTGCATTTTATTTTCTTCAATTTCAAAATCAAATCTCCATAAATCACTTGCTAGAAATACCTTATTGCAGTGGTGATATTAAACTGTGCCGTTCTTTAAATCAAAACTTTTTATCGGCCAAAAAAAAAAAACGTTGATAATGTTTTCCCTAATCTGTAGTACTGTTGATCCTCTTTAAAAAAAAATTTTTCTGGTATGCGAGTATTACTTTTTATTGTACATTTTGTAAATTAATTTATGTACATGCTCTAGAAAAGCGAACAAGCTGTGAAATATTATCCTCGTAAAATGTTTTACATGGGACAACAACATCTAATTTAAAAATGAAAACTTTTACAATATGAAAGTTACGTACCAGATTCAATGAAAAGATTTAGATCAAGAAAGTTTGCTTGCTTTTCTGAGGTGTTTGCTTTATTAAGCTGGAGTTCATTTGAGTATAATTTGATTTTAAACTGGTTATATAATTTGTTACCAGAGATGGAAAATTATTAACTGTATTCAACAAATCGTCAAGGTACCTCGAGGTGATGTTAATGACAATAGTAAGGCTATCTTGATTTTTTACAGAAAAAGATAACATAAAGGTACCTCGATGTGATGTTAATGACAATAGTAAGGCTATCTTGATTTTTTACAGAAAAAAAGATAACATAAAGTCTCGTTCACAGCAGTAACAAACAAATCAGCAACTGTTACAACAGTGCACATTTAATACCCATCGGGATGCCTGTTTCTTGTGTATAAATAGAGGTACCAAACCAACGCAAATAATATCCAATAAGAAAAGGAGCGACTCTATCAGGTTTAGGCGGTAAAGGTTTTATTTTCTCTTGCAACGTTTTATGTGACTCGTGTGAATGTCTCTTATTTAATTTAAGGAAGTTAATTGTACAATTTGGAAAAATCATAATACAAATGTATGTTGACAAATATAGTGTCTAAACTTATTTGATTGAAGCTTCTTTAAAACATCTCCTGAATCGTCCGTCAGTATTTCCAATGAACCGTGAACAAAAAAATATTTCGACCATTGTAGTTAACCGGTTATTTTATCCATAGGTTGGAAATGAATGCTTTTCAGACGGCAGAGCATGGTGGTACCCACCTCGATGCTCCAGCGCACTTTGCTAAAGGGAAATTAAAGGCTCATGAAATACCAATGAAAAATCTGGTAGGGCCTGGAGTTATTGTTAACGTTCAGGTAAGTATTTTCAACTTTTTGCTTCAACTGAAGTTGTGCCATTTACATAGAGGTAGTACTTAGAGCATGTTTTAGATATCGTTACTGCATGGACGTTGGAAAAGCGTAACAATTTCTTAAGTTGACTGGGGTGCGTCACAGAAAAAGGTGTCCTTGAACGTAGGTCAGTCCTTGAAAAAACGATATGAACTTGGTAGAGGACACTGTTTTTCTAGTTACTATATAGTCCAAATATGCAACTAAATAACATAAAGGTTATGAGAAAATAATATATAATGGTTAGTTGTTTCCCAAAAAAAGTTGCAACAGTAAAAACATATTCAGATAACACAGACAAAAGGTTTACAATTATAGCAACATTCAAAATTAGACAAGACCTTTACCATCTTTACCTTAAGATAGGCGAGAAATCAAAGCAGTTTACTGAAACTGTGTACCAATGAATGCAATGCATGTCAATGTTGTATTAGAAGCATTTTATTTCTCTGTGTCTTTAGTCTTTAATGACTTTATCAGGATGAATGTATAGTTAACCCCAACGTCATACAACCAGGGCTGCAACGCTTAGCCAACCATGAAAGAGACAGACTAAGTACATACCGTCTGTATCCCCAATAAAGGATATACTATTTATTTTATGCTTTTCAGTGAATTATAGAATTTTCCCGGAGAAATGAAAGTGGTATTTCACTGTTTTCAAACAGTGTAATATCATTTTTATTTTCACTGATTTTAGTTTTTCACGTCGGTACCCAAACGCACATAAAATACCAAATGAAAACGTTTAGAAAACGGGCTCAAATTTGTATATTTGACGTCATTACCTCACATCATACATAATCAGTTTTGGCGCCTTTTCTTGCAATTTTTCTATGAAATTCACGCAAATTTTGTACTAAAAGCATAAATAAAAAGAAAATTTGTTTTTACCAGTGAAAGATAGAAATATATTTCACTGGTGAACTGCGGTATTATGTATGTTCACTCGTGGTTTCGCCACTCGTGAAAATACGAATTCCGGAGCTCACTCGGTGAAATATATTTCTATCTTACAGTGGTAAAAACAAATATCCTCTATGTACTGCCACCAACAGTGATTGACATTCTTCACGTGTACAATAGCCCAAAAACTCGAATACCGCACTATAGCCCAAAAACTCGAATACGCACTATAGCCCAAAAACTCGAATACCGCACTATAGCCCAAAACCTCGAATACCGCACTATAACCCAAAAACTCGAATACCGCACTATAGCCCAAAAACTCGAATACCGCACTATAGCCCAAATACTCGAATACGCACTATAGCCCAAAAAATCGAATACGCGATTACATATTCTTTCCACTAGATTAATTTCGTATTTGTTTTGTTATATTTACAGTCGAAGGTAAAAACCAACCCGGACTATCGTGTCTCTGTAACCGACCTACTCGAATGGGAATCTCGGCACGGTTTGATTCCTGAGGGAGCAATTGTAATTATGAACTCAGGATGGTCTTCGAAATATCCGAACAAAACTCTTACATTTGGTTCATTGACTCCAGACAACACGAGCACCTTCCATTTCCCAGGCTGGCACGAGGACTCTATTGACTGGTTGCTTAAAAATAGAATTATTCACGTGGTTGGTGTAGACACGCCCTCTACCGATTATGGTCAAACGACGTCATATCCGGTGCATGAGCTTCTTTCTAATGCAAATATTTCAGGTGTTGAGAACGTTGCTAATTTGGATGCTATTCCTGAAAGTGGCTCGATCATTTCCATAGCTGTTATAAAGTTGTATGATGGAAGCGGAGGGCCGGCAAGGGTGTTTGCCACATACAACCTGGAACAGTTATCCAGTGCTGGCCATGGTTTCTCGTGTAGATACTTACCGGTAATTTGCGTTTTTATTTTGTTGTATTGTTTATTTGCATATTAATATGCATACGGTAACACGAACTTTATAGGGCTTGTTTATTTTACGTTAATTTCTAGTCCGACGTGTAAACACTGTTCTCGATACTGGTTGTGCGTCTTTTCTTCATATTGTAAGTTTAGTTGTAGGCCGTCCATGAAAACTTTCATCTTGCATTATGTTGTCTCTCCAGTATCTTTTGATATCTAATACACCAAAACGTTATACTTTTGATTACGTAAGGAAATCATTATACTCATATATATGTCCAAGATCATTGAACTAAAACTGGAGACTAGGCTAAAATCTAAAGCATCTGATTGGCTGAAATGGAGACTCGTCTCCATTGACTTTATTGGCTGTAATGGAGACTTGTCGATTTTACTGAAATTAAAAATGGCTTTGTTGCCGGCGTTGAATTGTTTCTCGCGGCAACAATGAAATGTAGTCTGTTAGTTTAATAAAGTAAATTAAAGTTAACGTGTTCAAGAAGAGCGAGTTCCTTACAACTCCTTGACCAATTCTTAATGAAAACCTGTAATTACGTGCATCCATTACGTGAGCAATATTACAATTAAATTATAGCTATCTTGACACAAACATTTCGATTTACAATAAACATAACTTAATTTTGGTTATAGTTATCAAGCAATGACAAAAAATGAAACCAAACATCAATTAGATTATTTATATGTATATCAGGCTTAAAAAATTGGTGTGCGTCAAATTATTTTAAAAGGCTGATTAAGGTTTTTATGTCGACATTAATTAATCTAAAATGATACAGTCAGTGGTTCTTTGATGAAAATTTTATTATTGAATAAAGCCCCTTGATAAATTAATAATTTAAAGTGGACATTTAACATTGATTTAGCTTACTGTTAGTAATTCTTTGAGTTGAAACGTTTCTCCATGGCACAAAAACTTGGTAATCAAAATTTGAATATTCTGCTGCAAACCAAACAAATGACATTGTTTAGCCTATCGATGATTTAAGAACACGATTCTTGCATCTGATGCATGGAAATTTGATTGTTTTCACTTTTTCCACTAGTTTTAAGCCTTGGGTCATTATGATGCAAGAGCCTTTTGTAGAAAGCAGTCAAATTTTTCAAGAAAAAATATAAATATCGTGTCTTTAGCAATTTAAATATGAATGTAATGTCTATTTTACCCTTGTTCTCTGTCAAAATTCTAATTTGTTTTGTTCCGCCCATTGTTTTCTCGTTTAGGGCAAACCCATTCTTTTATCTGAGGAACAAACAATAAACATGGAATGGGATTAATCTGAAAATACCGCATTGAAAGTTCCATATTCACCGCCATACGCATACCGTCGTTTGGGATGAATCGAAATTGTACTGTTATTGGTGTCAATATTGAGTTGCGCTCAACCCGGGGCTAGACGGCGTGGGCAGTAATATGCATTTCCATTACTGCACATCAACAGGCTCAACAAACCGAGCCTGCAATATTTCATATTTGTCGTGTTGAATGGCTTTCAAAGTTCCTTTCCCAGTTGTAAATAAATGACGTTAAAGCGATTTGAAAGTAAGGAATATGACTCGTGACTATCCGATTATGGCACTTAGAAAATTCTCAGCAGGGGTCAAATGACCACTGGTTTTCAAAAGCTACTAAAATCCCTGCTGTTTTGCTGAATGTTTTGACCAACAGAAAACAAAGCAAAATATATTACATGAACATAATAAAATATGGACATGGAAATTTTTATAAAATAAAACAATACCGTTTGACTTGTATAGGTAAATTTTGATCGTTATGCTCAAATACAATAAGATAGCAAAACTGTTCTGAGATTTTGCAATGTGAGCATGAAAATACAAGTACAAATCATGTATGGAGTGAAAAAAGCTTTTGTCAGCACGGTGTTTTTATGATTTGATAATTAAGAATTTCAAAGAAGTTGCAGACCTCAAAACTTTCAAATTTGTATGGTCACAACTTAAAATATGTAAACAAGGCAAATGCTTGGAGTGCATGCCATTTAAAATTTAATCACCAAGTTAAAAAATGAATTCAGTTAAAGATGGATCATTTTTGTTGTCTGCAATTATAATGTTTACTGTTGTTAAGGGGAAAACTTGAAAAAAAACCGCGATGCCATCCGATCAGAATGTACACTGTTCACTTTTAGATTCAATAGGTTATATCTGACCAAGAATCAAACAGTACAGGTCCTGTTTAGACATCATGGATGTGCCGGCTTATCTGGATATACAACTGTTTCCCATGTGATAAAATGTATATCAATGGAGTAAAGTTGTTTTCTGTTTTGTTTTTATTTTGGGGTGAGGAAAATTTTAAACGTATTTGTTAAAATAGTAAAATCTATTCGTTTCGATACACTCATGAAATCGATGAAAAAAATAGTTTTGTATTGAATTTCATAACTCGAACCGTACTATGCTGTGAGAAAAATCGGAAGTATTTAGGTTAGATTCTTATGCTGTGTTGGGATTTGAATACAGTTGCGGAAATCAAACTGCAATCAGAGTCATGTACTTGAAAAACATAGAATATCCGTCAAATTCCTCTGGGCTGCGACATGATTAACAATTATAGTAGGAATCAAAATTCAATCAGGATACTTTAAACATATAGAATATCCGTGTAATTCACTTGCAAATCGAGTTTCGGATCTTAATCACGCATCTCTTAAATAACCATCCTTTCACAAATAGAGAGTTGCTAATATAATCTTGACAAGATAAAATTCCAATTTTTGTCTAAAATGTCTCGTTTGTTACTGAAGCGTCGAAGTTCCGGTTAAGGTAATCTTTCTCTATTAACACAGCTAATGAAATAGAAATTCAATCTCGAATGGCAAAACTTTCAATTACATGTATTTTTAGCAAATTAGGACAGTAATTTGGAGACGAAAATTAACTGCCACGATTTTTTCATGTCGCAAATGAAATGAAATACACGCTCATATACTCCCCGTTAACAGAAAGTTCCTACTTTTGTATTTATTACCACCTGTGATTTTTTAAAATATATAATGGGCTGAAGGTTATAAAACTGAGATTGGAAACCAGATTTAAGACTGGTTTCCAATCTCAGCTTGATAACCTTCAGCCATGGTTTTATACGAAATAAAAGTTTTACTTATGACAGAATTTGAAACAATCACCGTGATCAAGATGAGAATCACTAACGGTGTTGCCACCCTTAAGCCCATTTCCGGTTTTCTGCAAATTTCCCGACTGCCGTCTGCTAAAACATTGCCACACTGACCAACTAAACAGTAGAGTGTGTCGTAAAAGAAAACATTGGCAAATTTCAGTTTTTTAGTAAATTAAATTTTCCTTGACACAAAGAAAAAGTGAGACGGCCTTTATCACGTTTTTTTCCAAATGGCTGTTTTATAATTTTGTCCGGTGGATTTTATTGGTTCTATCGAAAACTGAATTAAAAAATTTGAACTCTATTTAAAATAATCACTCTTTATTTCAAAATAATCTTCCAAAAGGGAAGTCAGTAAGAACTCTATTTAAAATATGACTCTTTATTTATACATGTATTTATATTTTTATTTATATCATTATTTATAATTAGAGTTCTTACTGACAACCCTTTTGGAAGATTATTTTATTTCATTGTGAATTTAATATTTTGGCAGCAGAAAAACCCGAAAACACTGTAAGTTACAAGAATTTGCAAGTGTGTACCAGTGCTAATTTGCTATACCGAATGGTTTCAATTTCGTCGATGTAAAGGCAACGGAAAAGCAGTAACTTTCTATTGACGGCCAGTATACATGTATAATATCAAAGTACTGAACCAATGTGACAATATTTTTAACACAATCGCAAAATGACAACATGATAAACATATTGTAAACATTTCAATAAAATCTTTTATTTTACAGTGGCTATTATAACATTACAAAATCTTATCACAGCGTAGACTACTCAGAATCAGAATTGCGTATAATTTACATGTTCGTATTTTGCTAACCCAGTGCTCCTAGTTCCAACTTACAAAAATCATGTGCTTGGACCGTGATCTGGGTTTTATACAATGTTAACATAATGGTAGTCTTACATGTAAAAGCGGATTTTTTAACTCTGAACTTCGTACAAATTCTCACTAAGGTGAAACCTCGCTTTTAAGACCGCCTCTGGAACTGGACTAAATGGTCTTAAAAGTAGAAAGATCTTAATTCTGGGATATGCATGTAATAGTGCAAAACTGAGACAAACGACTTTGAAATGGTGGTCTTTTATGGATATTGTCTCAATTTCGGGGTGATGTTAATCAGGGGTTATCCTTTACTAGATGGCATTGCATATACTGCTTATCCGCTTGGGCCATAATTATATGACGGAGAGTTATCCGCTTGGGCCATAATTATATGACGGAGAGTTATCCGCTTGGGCCATAATTATATGACGGAGAGTTATCCGCTTGGGCCATAATTATATGACGGAGAGTTCATTAATAACGCCAATTCCCTGTTATAAGGTATAAAGAACTCGTGCAGCATTGCACGTGTGATGTCCAGCATTCCTGTATAATGTCTGTTCCTTTCCTTTCTCAAATTGTGTATTCCGAGTCCAACAATCTCGTCCAGCTTACTTTGTTCAGGGATATCTGAAAGAGAGGATAATTATCACCTCATTTATGAAGTAAAATAATCTTATTCTTTAAGGGCGATATCGCAAAAGTATTTTATTAGTCAAGTGATATAATACAGAGTGACTTTTTGGATGTCGTGCACATACAAAATCACTCGCTTCAGATAGGTTTTTGCTTATTTCTCGGCAGACTAATTTCTGGACCGGTTTCGACCAGATAAAGAGCACCGTACTCCTGTTAAAAAGAATTTTCATCGACATTTAACCTTCTTTATCAATCGGCTGCCGCGTTCTTAAACATTCAAAGACAAATTTTGTTTGAGAATGTGACGCTGCTCATTTAACAGATCTCATGTCGTCTGCTTAAATTTATGACGTCATTTTAGCGAATTGCCGCAATTCCGGAAGAGGAACTTATCATGAGCTCTTTCAACAGTTCCTTTGGTTTCAGAATTACATATAATCCAGAAGGCTTTCTGAAGATGTTAGCAACGCGGCAACATCTTTTGTTTTATTTTACGAAATGGAATATGAATGTCTAAAATAAAATTTACATTTTTAAGATTGTAATAAAGTAAACAACTCAGTATTCCTCCGTGGTCCATTCGAATGAAGTCCGTTTTAATATATGCTATTTTTTCTCTTCATCTGGGGGGGGGGGGGGGCTCTTAACCGTTAGAAATCGACCTGTTTGTGACTTGTTTGCAGGAATGACATGTCACGAAAATAAATGAAAGCAATTTCATGCCTATATCTCGTTTGGTAGAGGCGTACTAGTTCCGGAAGAGTGGATGTATATTTTTGGCACCGTATTTGCGATACCGCGTTTAAAATATGGTCTGTTCGGTTAGAGATCAGTAATTTTCTTACAAGTAAGTTAACCCCCCATTTGCTGTGTGTTTTTGAATAGATGAAATGTGGATCTTCACAGTCATATATGGTTGTCTAGAAATTAAGATGATAGAAATCATGTTAAATGTGCATTGAATATTGGGAATTTAACATTGAGGTCTATGGGAATTGGATTTACTTTGGTTCAACCTTTAAGACGATTGCGGTAGTTTCTGAGTTCACATATTACGAATTTTACATAAGCACCGTTTACCTATTTTACGTAATTTATAAGGGAGATTTGATTCAACAAAATGAAAATTACGTGATCTATCGGCAAGGGAAAACCTTTTATTTTAAATTATACTTGTGATACAACTCTGTCCAATGACTGTTTGCCAATTTTTATCTTCTCAATTATACGGTGAACACGTAAAATTCGTAACGTTGTGAAAACGGAATCTAAAACAGAAACTAACGAAGTCGACCCCAACAGATATACTACTATCTGTTTTAGTCAAAACTTACCTAGTCCTAGCAAATTATAAACTTTGATTAAGTTTTCTAGAGGTCTCTCAATCTTATCTTCAAGTCTTTGTACAAAAACTTGCTCACGTGGGAACACGCGCATGTAATCTCTGATAAACACGTGGAAAATACTTCGGCGTAGATGTACCTGAAATAACAACCACACTGTTATATACCAAAACATTAAAGAGGCATTCAGTTTTAATTACTAATACTATGGTATCATTATATTTCGCGGTGGTTTAATTTTCGCGTATTTCGCCCTAGGGTAAGTGCTCGAAATCAAAATCTAGCGAAATCAAACCATTGAATATCTAGTCTTATTAGAATAATACAAGTGCGCGAATTAACGCCCTCGCGAAAAAATCACATGCCATTGGCGCTAAATTTGATCACCGCGAAATTAAATGATACAAAAGTATACGTGATTAAGCTTGTAATCTCTGATGAACACGTGTTAAATGCTAAGTTATTAATTGGCATGAAATGAAAAAAAAAGAAATACATCAGAGGCATGCAATGTGTGATTGGGCTTTTAATTTCTAATAAGCACATGGTGCATGTAAACACACTTCGGCGTTAATGGACCCGGCATTACAACCAAAAAATTATACACAAATGTTATGAGTGAGATTTTAGGCTGAAGTAATATTTAGTTTATTCCACTTGTGTTACACAACAAAAACTTATTAAAATTGTTTACTATATAATTTGTGAGTTTTTATTTGGCATATTTATGGTGAACTTTCGTGCCGCCTGATCAGGATCTGCACTGTTCGCTTTTTGATTTTTAGGTGATTTCTGACCAAAAAGCGAGCTGTGCTGATAATGATCAGCGTGCACGGATGTGCCGGCTGATCTGGATCTACAGTTGTCGTACAGGCGCAAAAGACGTATATAGGGAGTAAAGGGAAGATTTTAACTTACGTTATATTTCTTTGCTAGAGCACGACATTTCACTGGGCGGCCTTCCGAGTTTTGATGAAAAAATAGACTAATTGAGTAACAAAGTACATGTAACTGTTTTGACATTTATGTTATAAATGACTCTATTTATACTTCATACATTAGTTAAATCAAATTTTCGATGGAATAATGTAAATACTTTCTGAAATGTCTTAATCCCCTATTACATGTAACTGTTAGGCCCATAATATACAGATCCAAAATGAAAACTTGACAAAAATTACATTGAAAACTCCTACTGTAGTATTTTTTTAATTTCGCGGGGACGAATTTACGCGAAAAATCGAAAATAAAATATTCGCGGGGGCATAAATTCGAGTAATTGTATTATTCCATTTAGATACACTTTAAAATGGTTAAATTTGGCTGGGCTAAAATTTTGCGCATTTGTCATAGCGCGAAATACGCGAAAATTAAACCAGTGCGAAATGAAATGATATCACAGTATTATATGAATAATGCCAGTGAATGCAAATATCTTGAGAAATCTGATCACCAATATGTTTATTTTGAGTTTTCAGTTCAGTATCTATCGGTTAAAAAAAGAATTATTAAAAAATGGTATGTGGTTGTGGAAAATCAAGCGTTAGATTTTGTTATTTCTTTTATTAAAAGGGAGGTAATATGCAAAATCGGATATTTATTATAATAAGTAACTGTATCTTTTTTGCATTTGTGGACTTTAAAGATTATATTTTACCTTCTTGACATGCCACAATCTTCTTAATTTGACAATCAAATAATCTGTATGAGACTTTTACGTTAAAAATTATCGTTCTTGTCATTATTTAGGAAAGATGAGATAACCTTGACCTCTTTGAAAAAATAACAATATCTTCCGCTTTATCAAATATCCAAATATGTGCAAGTACTACATATTAAATGCATTATAAAATATAGTATCACTGAATACAATTTTTGAATTTAAAACTAGTAAGTTTTCATTTTTTTGCTCGGTATACGTCATGTATTGCTTAAAGTAAGACGAATAAAAAATTAATGGTATGGAACACTATTCAAGCACATTAAGCTTTGTCTTTTATTTCAAGTTTTCATAAACGGTAATGATTATAAAGTCTTACGTAACACTGAGGACTGCATAGACCTTCATTTTGTTTTCTGTCCTCTTCATCCATCTGAAACACAGTCAGTTATTTCATTAAACAGACAAATTTCACATTACATCTTCATTAATCTAAGATAGGCAAATACATTAATCAATCTGAAAAACAACCACACGGGTTTCGGGTTACGTCTTTGTCCATCAAACCACATAAATTGTTTTTCTCATTCATCTTTTTGAAACATACAAGTTTCGTGTTATGTCAAGAACCTTTGGAAAACGCAAATGCCCTGTAAAATTTTCTTAAACACACATTTTTTACGTTACTTCGTTATCCATCTGAAATACACATGTTTAATGTTATATCGTCGTAAATCTGAAACATAAATGTTTTATGTAACGTCTTCGTCAATCGTCAATCTGAAACACATAATAATTATGTTTTATGTTACGTCTTCGTCAGTCTGAAACACATAATAATTATGTTTTATGTTACGTCTTCGTCAGTCTGAAACATATAATAATTATGTTTTATGTTACGTCTTCGTCAGTCTGAAACACATAATAATTATGTTTTATGCTACGTCTTCGTCAATATGAAACACATAATAATTATGTTTTATGTTACGTCTTCGTCAGTCTAAAACACATAATAATTATTTTTTAGGTTACGTCTTCGTCAATCTGAAACACATAATAATTATGTTTTATGTTACGTCTTCGTCAGTCTGAAACACATAATAATTATGTTTATGTTACGTCTTCGTCAATCTGAAACACATAATAATTATGTTTAATGTTACGTCTTCGTCAATCTGAAACACACACTAATTATGTTTTATGTAACGTCTTCGTCAATTTGAAACACATAATAATTATGTTTTATGTTACTTCTTCGTCAATCTGAAACACATAATAATTAATATGTTTTATGTTTCGTCTTCGTCAATCTGAAACAAATAATAATCATGTTTTATGTTACGTCTTCGTCAATCTTAAACAAACATGATATTTTATGTTACATCTTCAATCGCAAACACACATGTTTAATGTTACATTCTCTTCAATCTGAAACATTCAGGACCTGTTTCATGTTACATCTACTTCAATCTGAAACACCTATGTTTCATGTTTCACCTTTGTCAGTCTGAAACATACATGTTTCATGTTACATCTTAGTCAGTCTGAAACATATATGTTTATGTTACATCTTCGTCACTCTGAAACATACATGGTTCATGTTACATCTACGTAAATCTGAAACATACATGTTTCATGTTACGTCTACTTCAATCTGAAGCACCTATGTTACATCTTCGTCAGTCTGAAAAAAACATGTTTCATGATACGTCTACTTCAGTCTGAAACACACATGTTTCATGATACGCTTTGTCAATCTGAAACATACATGTTTCATGTTACATCTACGTCAATCTGAAACATACATGTTTCATGTTACTTCTACGTCAATCTGAAACATACATGTTTCATGTTACCTCTTCGTCAGTCATAAATACACGTTTTTTGTTACATCTACGCAAATCTGAAACATACATGTTTCATGTAACGTCTTCGTCAATCTGAAACAAACTACATGTAATTATATATGTCAGATCATCGTCAATGAGTGAATGGAAGGCAAAGGGTAGTCGGAAGGCACATAGGCCAATAGTATAGAAGGTAGGAATATGCGGAAAGACAAAAGGAAAAAAAAGGAACAAAGGGTAGTTAGGGTAGGGGAGGGATGAAGGCGTACGGTGAATATTAGAAGGGGATGAAGCGGAAATAAGGAGTTGACTGGGAGAAGAAGAAGGCGAACAACAGTTAACAGAACTGGGCCAAATATCATAAAACTAAAACTGGGTACCGTCTCAGATCTTAAGCATCTGATTGGCTTCCATGCTCAGTTTTATCACTTGAGCAAAGGTCGAATGCAGAGTAGAAGTGAATAAGTAGGTTGAATGTCGAGAACTGAAATGGAGAACAGTGTAGAAGGGAAGGAATGGGTAAAAAAAACAACTTACTGATGCAAAATGTTGCAATGGTCAATCATACAAACAGCTACGGACAGACCTTTTAGCGAAACAGTGTCTGTATATTTGCAACTGCCTCTTCACATTTTCGTGAAAATTTTCTGCCGATTTATTTGGACATTTTGAAAAGGCTAAATATTCTGACCTCAACCTGAAAACAAAAATGAGTAATACATGTAATGACTACAATTTTACGAATAGCATTTAATTTCATTACTGACTTATTTCATTAAAGTCCCAAATGTCAGGTAAAATTAAGTTTTAAGATATATTTATGGCATGCATTTTTGAAAAAATGTTTAAATATTCAAAAATAATCTTATTATTGAATGAGACGAAAGATCTGTTAGAATGTACATAAAGGCGATGAAATGATTTTACAGAAGTTGTGCTTTCTGAATTTAAACTTGATTTGTTTTCGAATATGTCCGCTGAGCTCCTTGACTCATAGGGTATTTTGCAAAAAGGCGAGACATAAACTGCGCTATACGGTGACTCATATTGCATTTCTTTCTTTAGTGCAACTGTATATAATATGTTACTTAAACAGAAAGTTAACAATGATAAGCATGAGCATTTCACGGCATCGTTTTTAATCTACTCGTAACAAGAGTGACATTCTATTTGATACATTCATGTAACACGCATGCAATACAGCATGGTTTTTTATTTAGTAACGTACCAATCCTCTGAGTTTGTTCCTACGATGATCAATGATTTAGTAACTTACCACTTCATTTAGTTTTGGTACTACGATGATTTAGTAACTTACAATTTCATTAAGTTTGATATACGATGATTTAGTAACTTACCATTATATCGAGTTTGATACTACGATGATTTAGTAACTTACCATTTCATTGAGCTTGATACTACGATGATTCAGTTGCTTACCATTTCATTGACTCAGAGTTTGATACTACGATGATTTAGTAACTTACTATTTCATTTAGTTTGATACTACGATGATTTAGTAACTTACTGTTTCATTGAGTTTGATACTATGATGATTTAGTCACTAACCATTTCATTGAGTTTGGTACTACGATGGTTTAGTCACTAACCATTTCATTGAGTTTGATACTACGATGATCGATGATTAAAAAACTAACCTGCCTACTGGGTTTTCTCACTGCTATGACAATCCCGGTCTGATTGTTCAGGTGATGTATATTCAGGATGATTTTCCACTGGTTCCATTTGACCAACATTAGCGCCAGTCATATAAATGTCGGGATTCCCTTCCAGATACGTTGGAGAGCCGTCACCTGAAACATCGATTATCGTTATCAATATTCCTTTCCAGATACGTTACTGAGCATTCACCTGAATCATCGATTATCGTTATCAATATTCCTTTCCAGATACGTTACTGAGCATTCACCTGAATCATCGATAATCGTTATCAATATTCCTTTCCAGACACGTCACTGAGCATTCACCTGAAACATCGATTATCGTTATTTATTCCTTTCCATATACGTTATTTAGACTTCACCTGAAACATCGATTATCGTTATCATTATTATCTTACAGAAAAGTTACATCCTTCATCTGAAACATCCATAATAGATAGCATTATTTGCTGTCAGAAAAGTTACAGATCCGTCACTTGAAACATCGATTATCGTTATCATTATTCCTTGTCAGAGACGTTATTTAGCTTTCACCTGAAAAGTCGATTATCGTTATCATTATTCTCTTTCAGAAACGTTGTATCCTTCATATGAAACATCGATAATCGATAACATTATTCGTTGTCAGAAAAGTTACAGATCCGTCACTGAAACATCGATTATCGTTTTCATTATTCTCTTTCAGAAAGATTACATAACCTTCACCTAAAACATCAATTATTGTTGTCATTATTCTCTTTCAAAAACGTTTTAGATCCATTACCTGATATATCGATAATCGTTATGTTTATTCTCTTTCAGAAAATTAACAAGTACTTTCACCTCAAACATCGATTATCTTTATCGTTATTCTCTTTCAGAAACATTACCGATCTTTCGCCTGATACATAGATTATCGTTATCATTATTCTCTCTCAAAAACACGTAATCACTAGTCCCTATTTCCGTTTGATTTTGAAGTTAATGTTTAAGTAGAAAATGTAGCTCAGCTATATGTCCGAACCATTACTTTTCTGATTGTTAACGTATTTTTATCACGTACAATGAATACCCACCTGTTATTAGATTCAAATTCGATCCGTTTTGAGTTAGAGCGTTTGACAACGCTGAAAAATATGTAGAAGCGTACATGGTCAGACTCTCATTCCGGTCTGAAAATAAATAAAGTAAAAACCAATTAAAACCCTTAATGTCCAAGTACTGATGTGATAAATAATCTTTCTCCTACAGTAGCATTTAAAGTCTTGTTTAGTCTTGTAAATGAATGAATGAACGAATGAACGAGCGAACGAACGAACGAACGAACGAACGAACGAACGATCGAACGAACGAACGAACGAATGAATGAATGAAGGGGAAAGGAGGTGAGGGGAGGGGAGGGGAGGAGAGGAGAGGAGCGGAGAGGAGAGGAAAGGAAAGGAAAGGGAACGAACGAACGAATGAATAGATAAATAGTTACGTTCCTAGATCGCAATTGTTTTAACTACGTTTAGCTTTGGTTATTTTTTAAAGTTTAATTTTAACTCGTTCATCGACCTGGCAACGACTTCCGCGAAAATTAGTACTCCGCGAATATTTATAATTTTTCAGCATATATAAATATGTTGCATGGAATCTGTTGCGAAGAGTTTGTAGTTTCCGATACAAGACTACGCCTGGTTAAAGAAGATTTCTTTCACATCTAGTATTAATCCACAAAAGTTAACTTTTTTTCAAAATAAGATATTAACTGTTTCTTACAAGACGTAATTTTATGGAGTTTTCCAAAAAATGTTACCTATTCTTGTCTTAGACAACCAATTCGTTTCTTTTGTTGTTGGAGGAACAAAATCTGGATGTCGACTTATCCGTGCAAACAAATCGGTTGTACCACATTTCGGAGCTCCTACGAGAATCATATATGGTAAGCAATAAAGTTGATCGTCGTTGCCATGCCAACATGGGTTCTTGTATCTTCCATCAAAGTTAAGCTTTTTCTGGAGAAACAAAGAGTACAACATTAGTTTAAACAATATTATTTACCATTTAGCAGATTACAATTACTTAAACAAATATTGTTAAAATAAAGTTTGGGAATTTGAAAACAGGTTTCCGAAGGAATCTTATGTTAATCGATTTCCTCGGTTAGAAAAATAAAGGCGGTTACATGCATTTAGTGCCCAAGATAATAATTATGACAATGAAGCATAAAATTAGTAATTCAATGCATTTTCAACATTAATACTTAAATTATGACATGAGTTGTCATGTACATGTAATACAAAAAACTATGAATAAGTGAAGGAATGTTGTTATATATGCGAGTGTTTATGGAGCTTATAAATAAAATTTCATTTGACTAAACGAGTTATATATTTTGTATTATATGAAAATTGACTTATTCTTTTCATCGCATGCTTTCAAAATAAAGAAATGAGCCAAAACGAAGACATTTACAATAACATTACTTAGCAGACAATATAAATTCTAAATCTCCATTATCAATCGGCTGCTGTTTTCTCAAACATTCAAATACAAATTATGTTTGAAAGTGTTAATTTGTCTCTTTATCTGATCGAATTCGGTACAGAAATTAC
>JAZAYU010000634.1:0-61075 GCA_038501625.1 Corbicula japonica | reverse complement strand
TTTACGTAATTTATAAGGGAGATTTGATTCAACAAAATGAAAATTACGTGATCTATCGGCAAGGGAAAACCTTTTATTTTAAATTATACTTGTGATACAACTCTTTCCAATGACTGTTTGCCAATTTTTATCGTCTCATTCATACGGTGAACACGTAAAATTCGTAACGTTGTGAAAACGGAATCTTAAACAGAAACTAACGAAGTCGACCCCAACAGATATACTACTATCTGTTTTAGTCAAAACTTACCTAGTCCTAGCAAATTATAAACTTTGATTAAGTTTTCTAGAGGTCTCTCAATCTTATCTTCAAGTCTTTGTACAAAAACTTGGTCACGTGGGAACACGCGCATGTAATCTATGATAAACACGTGGTAAATGCTTCGGCGTAGATGGACCTGAAATAACAACCACACTGTTATATACCAAAACATTAAAGAGTCATTCAGTTTTAATTACTGTGGTATCATTATATTTCGCAGTGGTTTAATTTTCGCGTATTTCGCGCTAGGGTAAGTGCGCGAAATCAAAACCTAGCGAAATCAAACCATTGAATATCTAGTCTTATTAGAATAATACAAGTGCGCGAATTAACGCCCTCGCGAAAATATCACATGCCATTGGCGCTAAATTTGATCACCGCGAAACTAAATGATACAAAAGTATACGTGATTAAGCTTGTAATCTCTGATGAACACGTGTTAAATGCTAAGTTTTTAATTGGCCTGAAATGAAAAAAATGAAAAACATCAGAGGCATACAATGTGTGATTGGGCTTTTAATTTCTAATAAGCACATGGTGCATGTAAACACACTTCGGCGTTAATGGACCCGGCATTACAACCAAAATGTTATACACAAATGTTATGAGTGAGATTTTAGGCTGAAGTAATATTTAGTTTATTCCACTTGTGTTACACAACAAAAACTTATTAAAATTGTTTACTATATAATTTGTGAGTTTTTATTTGGTATATTTATGGTGAACTTTCGTGCCGCCTGATCAGGATCTGCACTGTTCGCTTTTTGATTTTTAGGTGATTTCTGACCAAAAAGCGAGCTGTGCTGATAATGATCAGCGTGCACGGATGTGCCGGCTGATCTGGATCTACAGTTGTCGTACAGGCGCAAAAGGCGTATATAGGGAGTAAAGGGAAGATTTTAACTTACGTTATATTTCTTTGCTAGAGCACGACATTTCACTGGGCGGCCTTCCGAGTTTTGATGCTGAAAAAATAGACTAATTGAGTAACAAAGTACATGTAACTGTTTTGACATTTATGTTATAAATGACTCTATTTATACTTCATACATTAGTTAAATCAAATTTTCGATGGAATAATGTAAATACTTTCTGAAATGTCTTAATCCCCTATTACATGTAACTGTTAGGCCCATAATATACAGATCCAAAATGAAAACTTGACAAAAATTACATTGAAAACTCCTACTGTAGTATTTTTTTAATCTCGCGGGGACGAATTTACGCGAAAAATGGAAAATACAACATTCGCGGGGGCATAAATTCGAGTAATTGTATTATTCCATTTAGATACACTTTAAAATGGTTAAATTTGGCTGGGCTAAAATTTTGCGCATTTGTCATAGCGCGAAATACGCGAAAATTAAACCAGTGCGAAATGAAATGATATCACAGTATTATATGAATAATGCCAGTGAATGCAAATATCTTGAGAAATCTGATCACCAATATGTTTATTTTGAGTTTTCAGTTCAGTATCTATCGGTTAAAAAAAGAATTATTAAAAAATGGTATGTGGTTGTGGAAAATCAAGCGTTAGATTTTGTTATTTCTTTAATTAAAAGGGAGGTAATTTGCAAAATCGGATATTTATTATAATAAGTAACTGTATCTTTTGTGCATTTGTGGACTTTAAAGATTATATTTTACCTTCTTGACATGCCACAATCTTCTTAATTTGACAATCAAATAATCTGTATGAGACTTTTACGTTAAAAATTATCGTTCTTGTCATTATTTAGGAAAGATGAGATAACCTTGACCTCTTTGAAAAAATAACAATATCTTCCGCTTTATCAAATATCCAAATATGTGCAAGTACTACATATTAAATGCATTATAAAATATAGTATCACTGAATACAATTTTTGAATTTAAAACTAGTAAGTTTTCATTTTTTTGCTCGGTATACGTCATGTATTGCTTAAAGTAAGACGAATAAAAAATTAATGGTATGGAACACTATTCAAGCACATTAAGCTTTGTCTTTTATTTCAAGTTTTCATAAACGGTAATGATTATAAAGTCTTACGTAACACTGAGGACTGCATAGACCTTCATTTTGTTTTCTGTCCTCTTCATCCATCTGAAACACAGTCAGTTATTTCATTAAACAGACAAATTTCACATTACATCTTCATTATTCTAAGATAGGCAAATACATTAATCAATCTGAAAAAAAAAAACCACACGGGTTTCGGGTTACGTCTTTGTCCATCAAACCACATAAATTGTTTTTCTCATTCATCTTTTTGAAACATACAAGTTTCGTGTTATGTCAAGAACCTTTGGAAAACGCAAATGCCCTGTAAAATTTTCTTAAACACACATTTTTTACGTTACTTCGTTATCCATCTGAAATACACATGTTTAATGTTATATCGTCGTAAATCTGAAACATAAATGTTTTATGTAACGTCTTCGTCAATCGTCAATCTGAAACACATAATAATTATGTTTTATGTTACGTCTTCGTCAGTCTGAAACACATAATAATTATGTTTTATGTTACGTCTTCGTCAGTCTGAAACATATAATAATTATGTTTTATGTTACGTCTTCGTCAGTCTGAAACACATAATAATTATGTTTTATGCTACGTCTTCGTCAATATGAAACACATAATAATTATGTTTTATGTTACGTCTTCGTCAGTCTGAAACACATAATAATTATGTTTAATGTTACGTCTTCGTCAATCTGAAACACACACTAATTATGTTTTATGTAACGTCTTCGTCAATTTGAAACACATAATAATTATGTTTTATGTTACGTCTTCGTCAATCTGAAACACATAATAATTAATATGTTTTATGTTTCGTCTTCGTCAATCTGAAACAAATAATAATCATGTTTTATGTTACGTCTTCGTCAATCTTAAACAAACATGATATTTTATGTTACATCTTCAATCGCAAACACACATGTTTAATGTTACATTCTCTTCAATCTGAAACATTCAGGACCTGTTTCATGTTACATCTACTTCAATCTGAAACACCTATGTTTCATGTTTCACCTTTGTCAGTCTGAAACATACATGTTTCATGTTACATCTACTTCAATCTGAAACATATATGTTTATGTTACATCTTCGTCACTCTGAAACATACATGGTTCATGTTACATCTACGTAAATCTGAAACATACATGTTTCATGTTACGTCTACTTCAATCTGAAGCACCTATGTTACATCTTCGTCAGTCTGAAAAAAAAACATGTTTCATGATACGTCTACTTCAGTCTGAAACACACATGTTTCATGATACGCTTTGTCAATCTGAAACATACATGTTTATTTTACATCTTCGTCAATTTGAAACATACATGTTTCATGTTACATCTACGTCAATCTGAAACATACATGTTTCATGTTACTTCTACGTCAATCTGAAACATACATGTTTCATGTTACCTCTTCGTCAGTCATAAATACACGTTTTTTGTTACATCTACGCAAATCTGAAACATACATGTTTCATGTAACGTCTTCGTCAATCTGAAACAAACTACATGTAATTATATATGTCAGATGATCGTCAATGAGTGAATGGAAGGCAAAGGGTAGTCGGAAGGCACATAGGCCAATAGTATAGAAGGTAGGAATATGCGGAAAGACAAAAGGAAAAAAAGGAACAAAGGGTAGTTAGGGTAGGGGAGGGATGAAGGCGTACGGTGAATATTAGAAGGGGATGAAGCGGAAATAAGGAGTTGACTGGGAGAAGAAGTAGGCGAACAACAGTTAACAGAACTGGGCCAAATATCATAAAACAAAAACTGGGTACCGTCTCAGATCTTAAGCATCTGATTGGCTTCCATGCTCAGTTTTATCACTTGAGCAAAGGTCGAATGCAGAGTAGAAGTGAATAAGTAGGTTGAATGTCGAGAACTGAAATGGAGAACAGTGTAGAAGGGAAGGAATGGGTAAAAAAACAACTTACTGATGGAAAATGTTGCAGTGGTCAATCGTACAAACAGCTACGGACAGACCTTTTAGCGAAACAGTGTCTGTATATTTGCAACTGCCTCTTCACATTTTCGTGAAGATTTTCTGCCGATTTATTTGGACATTTTGAAAAGGCTAAATATTCTGACCACAACCTGAAAAACAAAAATGAGTAATACATGTAATGACTACAATATTACGAATAGCATTTAATTTCATTACTGACTAATTTCGTTAAAGTCCCAAATGTCAGGTAAAATTAAGTTTTAAGATATATTTATGGCATGCATTTTTTAAAAAATGTTTAAATATTCAAAAATAATCTTATTATTGAATGAGACGAAAGATCTGTTAGAATGTACATAAAGGCGATGAAATGATTTTACAGAAGTTGTGCTTTCTGCTCTGAATTTAAACTTGATTTGTTTTCGAATATGTCCGCTGAACTCCTTGACTCATAGGGTATTTTGCAAAAAGGCGAGACATAAACTGCGCTATACGGTGACTCATATTGCATTTCTTTCTTTAGTGCAACTGTATATAATATGTTACTTAAACAGAAAGTTAATAATGATAAGCATGAGCATTTCACGGCATCGTTTTTAATGTACTCGTAACAAGAGTGACATTCTATTTGATACATTCATGTAACACGCATGCAATACAGCATGGTTTTTTATTTAGTAACGTACCAATCCTCTGAGTTTGTTCCTACGATGATCAATGATTTAGTAACTTACCATTTCATTTAGTTTTGGTACTACGATGATTTAGTAACTTACAATTTCATTAAGTTTGATACTACGATGATTTAGTAACTTACCATTATATCGAGTTTGATACTACGATGATTTAGTAACTTACCATTTCATTGAGCTTGATACTACGATGATTCAGTTGCTTACCATTTCATTGAGTTTGATACTACGATGATTTAGTAAATTACTATTTCATTTAGTTTGATACTACGATGATTTAGTAACTTACTGTTTCATTGAGTTTGATACTATGATGATTTAGTCACTAACCATTTCATTGAGTTTGATACTACGATGGTTTAGTCACTAACCATTTCATTGAGTTTGATACTACGATGATCGATGATTAAAAACCTAACCTGTCTACTGGGTTTCTCACTGATATGACAATCCTGGTCTGATTGTTCAGGTGATATATATATATATATATTCAGGATGATTTTCCACTGGTTCCATTTGACCAACATTAGCGCCAGTCATATAAATGTCGGGATTCCCTTCCAGATACGTTGGAGAGCCGTCACCTGAAACATCGATTATCGTTATCAATATTCCTTTCCAGATACGTTACTGAGCATTCACCTGAATCATCGATTATCGTTATCAATTTTCCTTTCCAGATACGTTTCTGAGCATTCACCTGAAACATCGATTATCGTTATCATTATTCCTTTCCATATACGTTATTTAGACTTCACCTGAAACATCGAATATCGTTATCATTATTATCTTTCAGAAAAGTTACATCCTTCATATCAAACATCCATAATCGATAGCATTATTCGCTGTCAGAAAAGTTACAGATCCGCCACTTGAAACATCGATTATCGTTATCATTATTCCTTGTCAGAGACGTTATTTAGCTTTCAACTGAAAAGTCGATTATCGTTATCATTATTCTCTTTCAGAAACGTTGTATCCTTCATCTGAAACATCGATTATCGTTTTCATTATTCTCTTTCAGAAAGATAACATAACCTTCACCTAAAACATCAATTATTTTTGTCATTATTCTCTTTCAAAAACGTTTTAGATCCTTCACCTGATATATCGATAATCGTTATGTTTATTCTCTTTCAGAAAAGTAACAGTACTTTCACCTGAAATATCGATTATCGTTATCGTTATTCTCTTTCAGAAACGTTACCGATCTTTCGCCTGATACATAGATTATCGTTATCATTATTCTCTCTCAAAAACACATAATCACTAGTCCCTATTTCCGTTTGATTTTGAAGTTAATGTTTAAGTAGAAAATGTAGCTCAGCTATATGTCCGAACCATTACTTTTCTGATTGTTAACGTAATTTTATCACGTACAATGAATACCCACCTGTTATTAGATTCAAATTCGATCCGTTCTGAGTTAGAGCGTTTGACAACGCTGAAAAATATGTAGAAGCGTACACGGTCAGACTCTCTTTCCGGTCTGAAAATAAATAAAGTAAAAACCAATTAAAACCCTTAATGTCCAAGTACTGATGTGATAAATAATCTTTCTCCTACAGTAGCATTTAAAGTCTTGTTTAGTCTTGTAAATGAATGAATGAACGAACGAACGAACGAACGAACGAACGAACGAACGAACGAACGAACGAACGAACGAACGAACGAACGAACGAACGAATGAATGAAGGGGAAGGGAGGTGAGGGGAGGGGAGGGGAGGAGAGGAGAGGAGAGGAAAGGAGAGGAAAGGAAAGGGAACGAACGAACGAATGAATAGATAAATAGTTACGTTCCTAGATCGCAATTGTTTTAACTACGTTTAGCTTTGGTTATTTTTTAAAGTTTAATTTTAACTCGTTCATCGACCTGGCAACGACTTCCGCGAAAATTAGTACTCCGCGAATATTTATAATTTTTCAGCATATATAAATATGTTGCATGGAATCTGTTGCGAAGAGTTTGTAGTTTCCGATACAAGACTACACCTGGTTAAAGAAGATTTCTTTCACATCTAGTATTAATCCACAAAAGTTATTTTTTTTTCAAAATAAGATATTAACTGTTTCTTACAAGACGTATTTTTATGGAGTTTTCCAAAAAATGTTACCTATTCTTGTCTTAGACAACCAATTCGTTTCTTTTGTTGTTGGAGGAACAAAGTCTGGATGTCGACTTATCCGTGCAAACAAATCGGTTGTACCACATTTCGGAGCTCCTACGAGAATCATATATGGTAAGCAATAAAGTTGATCGTCGTTGCCATGCCAACATGGGTTCTTGTATCTTCTATCAAAGTTAAGCTTTTTCTGGAGAAACAAAGAGTACAACATTAGTTTAAACAATATTATTTACCATTTAGCAAGTTACAATTACTTAAACAAATATTGTTAAAATAAAGCATGGGAATTTGAAAACAGGTTTCCGAAGGAATCTTATGTTAATCGATTTCCTCGGTTAGGAAAATAAAGGCGGTTACATGCATTTAGTGCCCAAGATAATAATTATGACAATGAAGCATAAAATTAGTAATTCAATGCATTTTCAACATTAATACTTAAATTATGACATGAGTTGTCATGTACATGTAATACAAAAAAACTATGAATAAGTGAAGGAATGTTGTTATATATGCGAGTGTTTATGGAGCTTATAAATAAAATTTCAATTGACTAAACGAGTTATATAGTTTGTATTATATGAAAATTGACTAATTCTTTTCATCGCATGCTTTCAAAATAAAGAAATGAGCCAAAACGAAGACATTTACAATAACATTACTTAGCATACAATATAAATTCTAAATCTCCATTATCAATCGGCTGCTGTTTTCTCAAACATTCAAATACAAATTATGTTTGAAAGTGTAAATTTGTCTCTTTATCTGATCGAATTCGGTACAGAAATTACTGAGAAATAAGCAAACAACCTGCCTAAAGCGAGTGATTTTGTGTGTGCACGACATCCAAAAGGTCACGTAGAATAGCCACCCTGATATGGAAGCGATAGTGAATAAGCAACATATCACTTCTTTTCCCTTTCTGACGTCACACGGGTGGTTTTTAGTTAAATATTGTCAGTGTACGTTAGCCAAAAACATGTTAAACAGCGTATAAATGTGCTATTTCAGCATACTTACCCACTTCATAATGTTATCTTTGTCACTATATTCTCGTCTACAACTTCCGGTTACGTCACGAACATAGTCGGTGTCATTTCCAAGAATGCGGTTGTTGAAACGTTGTATTTCAATGGCGTTCGGTCTGGTCAAGAGAAGCGTTGTTCCGCAGATTAGGAACAAAGTTCCAACTGCCAAATTGAAAAGGGACTTGAATCTGGAAAAAAACACCATCCCAACTTCTATATTTTCTCATCAAGATGACCTCGAATGTAAGCCAGGGTAAAATGGTCGTTACTGCTGTGCAAGTGCTTAACCTTGGCTACGCATTTTCTTAGTTTGATAACAGATTATTTTTTATAACTAAAAAATTTAGTCCTACTCATCACTTGAGGTACAGTATCCGGCTAGGTTTTTGCTTTGAGAATGGATTTAAAATTTGGCCCGCATTTACTATAAGGTAAGAAAAAAAAGAAAACATCACTTATTCTTTTCTTAAAATATTTGTCTGCTTTGTTAAACATGTGACAGGGGAATCCATAATAGCTGTAAATAGCAGCAGTAACAACCTTAGAATTTCCTTGCCATGACGTAGTGGAAATACCCAGTTTACCAATCACAAACATCAATCATTCACCCGCTGGCTAGGACGCCAATGTGATTATCTTTAGTGACATTTTGTTATTTAGGGGATTAACGACAAAAAATTATCATGAATGTAGCGACCGCTCAGGGCAAAGTGAATGCAAATTAGCTGACAATGTCTTCTCTTTTATATATTTTATAAATATATGAATCTGTTAAATCGTGTGTCCGTGTAAACTCAGAATATACTGATTTCTTTGAGAGTCATATGGGTTTGAAACAAGGCGAACCTCTATCTCCACTCTTATTTGTGTTTTTCATAAATGATATGGAAAATTATATCTCTTCTGACAATATTGATGCTGTTAGTATTGTAGAATTAAAAATATACTTATTGTTGTTCGCCGATGATACAGTGCTATTTTCTTATACTAAAGAAGGATTACAACTATTATTAGATAAGTTACATAATTATTGTACTATGTGGGGAATTACAGTAAATACCGACAAAAGTTTCGTTATGATTTGTAAAAAGGGAAATAGACCGGAAAATGTCGATTTATACTTAGCTATCTAAAACTAAATGTTGTACAAAAATTCACATATCTTGAAGTTACGCTTTCACAAAATGGTACATTTTATCAAGCTCAAAAACAATTATCAGAACAAGCATCACGCGCATTATTTTCTCTTAACAAATTGTTTGATGAAATTTCTTTAGATATGAGCGATAAACTTAAATTGTTTGATGCTATGATATGTCCAATTCTAAACTATGGATCTGAAGTTTGGGGCTTTCATAAGAGTCAGGATGTAGAAAGGATACAGTTAAAATTTTTAAAACAGCTACTAGGCGTTAGGCAACAAACTTGCAATGCAGCTGCATATGGTGAGTTGGCAAGATTTCCATTAAGTTTGTTTAGAAAAATAAGAATCCTTAAATATTGGTTTAAGATAAGGAATAACCCTGATTCATTGATGTACAAGTTATTCAATATGAAAAATTTAAGAGGAGATTACACCAATAATTGGAGCGTAAATGTAAGGCAGCTTTTGGATAGTCTTGGCTTCTCATACTTGTTTGAATTGAATATCGTTTCTCAGTTACAAATTGATACCGTTGTTAGGCGACTATTTGATATTTACCTTCAAGGTTGGTATGAAAACTTTAGAAATTCACCAAAACTTGATTGTTATGCAACGTTTAAACACTATTTCAACGTAGAACCTTACATCAAATGTATAAATAACAAAAAACTTAGAATTATTTTGACTAGATTTAGATGTTCCGCACACAAACTAAATATTGAAGAAGGTAGATATAGGAATATTAGCAGAGAAAATAGGCTATGTACCAAACGTAACATGAAAGTAATAGAAAATGAGTACCATTTTTTGTTAGTATGCCCTCTGTATAGAGATCTAAGGATTAAATATTTACCAAAATACTATAGGCATTGGCCAAATATGAATAAATTTATAAATCTTTTGTCATGTACTAATGAAAAGATATAGTATAATCTTGCTATGTACTTATCACTATCAACCAATAAAAGAAACGTTTGAATTTTACTGAAACCTAAAGATTTTTTCCCCACTTTATTACACACACTTTTCTCCGATAATAATATTATAATGTTACAATAACAAAATACATCTTATAGTTTAGGCCTACCTACATTTCTGTTTGTTTGTTTTCCCATATTGTGTTGTTTTGTGTTGTTTTTATTTTCTTTCATTCTAATGTCATGTATTTATTTCCACGACATGCCATACATTATGTTATGTATGTTATTTAGCAATGTTCATTTTGAATATGCTAATAAATTCTTTGACTTGACTTGACTTCACTGTTTGGACAGTATTATTTAATCGCCAAATTTCACCGCCAATGCTTTGAAATAATCGACAAAAACGTAAAATTATCGCATATGGCGAAAATAAGGACTGTCAGCGTGAGCACTGTAAAATGTATAATTTAATGGGACTATTAATCCTAAATATTTTATAAAAAAGCTTTATTGTTTCTTCAAACGATGCAAATCTGTTATCATTTCAACAATCGCCTCCGGTTTTATTAAATGATGTTAAGTTTGACACATTTACTTAGTTGTTTATGCGTTTCCTACGAAAACTTGAGTTGTCCGATTAAGAATTATAGTTTCAGCTAGTCTTAAGACCGGTACATGTACCACGTTCGACTATCAAGAAGTAGATAGTGATCGAGGTTACCAGTCCAAGTTTCTGACGACTGAGAACAAGGGTTCTTGAGCGAGGACAAAGGTTTCAAGTAGGTCTATTGTTCTCGGCCGGGAAACATAATTTTCGAAGTTTGAGGTCCGAATAAGAAGAAAATTAATTTCCCTTGTTTGTAATAAAGTAACCGCTAGATGGCAGCTTTCGCACGAGAGATTTGTGCTGTATATCGCAGGGTTGTAATTCAGATTTGGGTTACTGAAGTGTACACGCTGATTTTTATTTGTATAAAATCTGTACAGCTTATAACAAAGGAATTCAGTTATCCGTGAAGTGATTTATGAGTTTGCATTGTCATATCATACATTTTGGTAAGTTATTTTTTACAATATTTGTTGCCAACGATATACAGAGAAATCTATGTATTGAGAAATCTATGATTTCATTGCAAATGGTATAATTTATAGAGTTTATTCGGTATACCCAAGTGCTCTCCGAGCGATTTTCCAAATGAAATAATGAAATTGAATTTGGAACTTGTGTTTAATGTTAATTAATATTACGAAATGGTAATCAGGAATCTATGAGCTAAGAATTATACTGAAACTTTAAAAATGAAGATAACTAAAACAGGTACACGGCTTCATACACCAAATAATAAATGTGAATCTAGAGACTTTCACGTCATCCTTTTTTCGGAAGGGACGGGTGAGTCCACGACATCATCATCATCATCATCATCATCATCATCATCATCATCATCATCATCATCATCATCATCATCAGCATTAATACCATCATCGTCATCACCGACAATAACAACAACAACAACAACATCTGCGTCATAACCGTCGTTTATATGAAATATTAGAGCTCTGTTTTAGCATTTATACTAAATGGTCCAGATAATCCTCTTTATGTGGCAAAAAGGCGTAGTTCGCTCCCTTTTAAAGTTATTTATGTCATGAGCGTCGCCCTATAAACATGGTCGCCTTGTAATGCGTTTAAAATCACCGCATAAACGAAAAATTTCACATTTATGCGGCGATGCTGCGTAACATTGCACCGGCTTATAACCATGCTTGAACACATGAATAAAATTACATATTAATTTATATTTTATAGTGTTTATAGTACCTTTAAGCATTAATTAAAATCAACAAACAATACTATGTCAGTTTTGTTTTCCTTAAAAACTGAATTTATACAGAAGGATTTTAAAAATAATTTTATTTGGATTTAGTTTGTTCAGTTATCAGGAGCACTTAGTTATTTGTTATAACTTATACTGTGGTATAATAATTGATATCTGCCCGGACGAGTTTTCGCGTAGAAGCCGCAAATAGCATTTTCGCGTTGTTAAAGTTACGCGCGTTTTTGTTATTCTTATTGCCTAAGATATTATAAAGTTACATTATCCAAACAAAGAGCTACTGTAACATTTGAAGAAGAAATGGAAAAATCTATTATTCAATTTCATATTTACGTTTCTTCACTTAAACTGCGACAAAACTTATTATAATTGGGTAAAATACGTCGATTATAAAAAACTCGAAACAGTTTGGATTATGAGACAACAACAAAATATCAGAATAAACAATTAAGGTAAATGACACATACCTTTTTTGATCATCTCTAAAAAGAATCCAACTAATCTGCACACATAATCTGCAATGCCCTTTATTACGTTTATTAGGCAATGGTTTTAACATGTTGAGACTTATTTTTGAGATAAATATACGTGTGAAAATCTGATTTAAATCCATCCAGATCCGTCGAGAAAACAAAAGTGCAGAAAAGGGTACAAGTAGGTGTGATAAACCATTGTTGACAGTTCGGACTAAGTTATCTTTGCTTAAATTGAAATTCTTTAAAATTTGACACTTTGTTTGTCAAATGTTTAAAAAGGTAAATGAAAGAAAATGCAGTATAAAATTTTAACGACAGATTTATAAAATGATATGTTATAAGTAATGGTAAAAGATACGGCCAGAAGAGGGTCTTCTTATCCCATAATTCTTCCGAAGTCGCAACATAAACAGTTCCATGAAGTAATACAACCCTTTCCTCCTTATAAACATCTTTATTGCTTGGTCGAACAGTGTGCCGTCTGATCAGGATCTGCACTGTTCGCTTTTTGATTTTAGGTTATTTCTGACCACAATGCGACCAGTGCAGATCCTGATCAGACGGCACTGTTCGCACATACGTAAAAATGCGTTTATATGGAGAAAAGGGTTAAGGCGTTTTCAGGGACGTAATCAGGTTTTGATTTCGGTAAAGGCGGCATAAATCAGTGTGCAGTTGGGTTGGGTTGGGGTGTGATTCTCTACAAAGTTTAAACAAAAAGTCGATGTATTCCGGCATTTCTCAATTTGTTACTTTACGTTTTAACCTGTTTTATACTTTTCACGAGGTGGGGTCGGGGTCGCTAGGTCCGGTTAGCCCCTGGTAAAGTATTTCTATGTGCCGGGTTTTCTTGATATTTTTGAATAAAAAGTTCTAATCGCAGCTACGATTTGTGACTTTCCAGATTCAGTAGGAAATTTTTGGGCATCTATAACCGATTTAAATCCGTCGGCAGTAAAGAACACATTTTTTAAAGTTTCTCTATTTATTTCTTTGTTTGGACTAGATTATCAGTATCGTCAAATAACAATAGCGTAATGTTATATTGGTATCAGGTAATCCCGTGCAAGGTTTTCACTTGTGAAGTAAATGTCAAATATAAAACATTATATATATTTTTAAAATGCAGTTAAGGTGATCCTTACTTTATAAGCAGTGGTATTCATTCGCTCTTGTTTAAAAATTAGTTGTTGCTTAAAGTATAGTCAAAAGTAGAATGTCTTAATATACATGTTAATTCCCTAAAAATCCGATAAGTTACCTGCCTCGGGCAATCGTTACCGTGACAACTTAAGGGATATCTACATCTTATCAGTAATAATATTGTCAAACCGCATACAAAGCGTCGATCTGAATTTGACGAATTAGAATTAAATTTAGAAATATGTTACACAATAAATATGTAAATTTAAATAAAACTTCGTTGTTTTTTATATATAAAATTAACAGATGATTATCAATTTTGTAAGCTACCATATTTCTGCATGGTCGCACGTGGTTATGTTCGACAGGAACAACAAAATTATCATTTTTTACCTGGGTAAGTGGTAAGGTAAAACAATTGCAATCATATTATTCTGTAAAGACATGAAATTAGAAATTACATGCATTCGCCTTTTTCCGGTTTCCCATAATCGCTCGCGCGCGGGGGACTTCCGGTTTCTTTTTCACACTACTATACTGTGAAAATACAACGATTTTCAACGTTTAGACACAAGCTGTCGTCGGTAAGATGATCAATACTTATGTTTGTTGTTTTTTATACTTCGCTAATATTTAATTATTAAAAATGCGTACTGATTTCGCTCAAGATCCCATTTATTTGATTCGATTTGACTAAACATCATATCTAGCCAGTCTGAGGGTGTTGATCAGATTGCAAGCTCCAGCCTTAGTCAGGGCTGTGAAAAGCTTTTAAGATTTATTTTTACTTAATTTGGAGGACATGGGCACCCATCCTTGGTTTGAACATTGGACCTTCACTGCAAATGAACAGGTACACCTTTCCTATGAAAGGGCCTTAGATGCATAAGAAGCAACAAAAAGGTATTTTTTATTACTTTGGAATTTCTTAGGTCATTTCTTAACATCCCATGCAGCAAACGTGTTTTATTTTCAGAAATGGATGTTCCAGCATCAGTACGATCGCCACGTATATCTGGCAGATACAAGGGGTAGGTGGGAGCTTTCTGCTGTGTCCCTGGTTGTTCAAATTCAAGAGGGAAATGTCAGCGAGCTGGGGAAAAAGTCTCTTTCTACCGGTTGCCAAAAGATGACAAATTAAGAAAACTTTGGTTACAAAGGATAAGACGTTGCCATTGATGAAGAAGGAAAGGTCGTGCCTTTTACACCCAAACTGCATACAAGAGTATGTTCACAACACTTTGTCGGCGGTAAGTATAAAGAGAATTCCATACAATCTTTCTTTGCTTGTTTATTCTGTAATTATTATTATATATTGAAAGCAAGGGTTTCAGCATGAATAATTTCAATCGGTGGAAAATGGCATGAAAGCCTGTGAAACTTTTAAGTTCCTACATGTCAAGTCAAGTAATATTTATTTTGAAAGTCGGCGGCATATAACAAATATGTGTAACATATAAATATACACATACACATATTAAAACACAAGCTCTGTAGAGCTTTTAAGCCGACATAACATAAATAAAGCTTTTCAATATATTTATTAAATTGCTTTGAAATAAAGACTTGGATTCCAATTGAACAATCCACCCAAGTAATCTTATTATACATTTGTTGTTTGTCAATTTAGTAATAAAAATATTTATATTTATGATCAAAGTTTTGCGTTTTTTTACAGGATCAGTATCTAAGGATCCAATGAGTATTGATTATGTTCCAAGTATATTTCCACGCATTTCTTCAGTGAAACCTCAACTTTGAAACCAGATCTGCCATATGGGGCGCGTCACGGGAAAAGGTACCTTCGGACAGTTGACGTCAATTTCTTAAATGACGTCATAAATTTGAGCAGACGACATTATCTACTATGCATTTCGCGGTAAAAATACCATTTTATTGTCAAAATGTGTACCAAAATCACATTTTAGCTATAAGAAATTGATTAATAATTGTAAGTTCTTTCTAACTTTAATAAAAACTAAAATATCAATAAATATGACCGAAGGTACCTTTTCCCATGACGCGCCCCATATCAGCTGGTATGTACAACTCTAAAATCATAGTAAAAAAGCATCCAAATTATGAAATATTTAATCTTTTACTTCTTAGATTCATATTTGTTGTGTTAACAAATGGTGTTGATCCAGATCATGATGTGCTTGCTGATCTGGATCTACACAATTTGCCCATGTGATAAGGCGTATATAAGAAGCAAATGGTTAATTTTTGGTAGAGATTCTATTATATGTGGAAGTATAAACTGAATGTGGCGATTCCTGATATGCATATTTCACCTTTTTTTAAATAAGATATCCTATATTTGTGACCTAAGAAAAGAAAACAAGTTGTTGTCTTGCCCATCTTGATCTGCAAAATTTAAATAAATGTATAAAAGTTATAGAATTATCTCATATATGTCATTTAACTCGAGGTTTGCATGCATACTTCTTTGAAGTAAATGATCAGAACATGTGAATTAATACATTTTAAATAATTTATGGTTTATCCAAGGAGAAGCATTTATCATGAGATATTTCATGCAAGTTTGAAACCATGTCTGTATTCTTTTAGTCTATGTTCATTTTGTGTCTTTTTAGGGATGCAAACAACCACCGCATCCAATACAAGTGTAAAGAGGAAGTTACTGCTGTCAGAGAATAACAGTTCTGGTAGACCAAAAATGCCCCGAACTACCGACAGCACTGGTACAGCCGTTTGGGAAACAACTGACCATGACTACATTAAAACCAAATCTGAGGAGAACTGTGAACATTCCGAGTACTTATGCAAGCTACATAAATTGCAGACTGAAAATGAAAAGTTGAAATCTAGTCGTTTGCGACTTGAAAATGTTAAAGACAGTGATGAAAAGTTCCAGTTTTATACCAATCTGCCCAACTATGGTGTGTTTTCAGCATTATGCGATTATTTGAAAACCAGAGTTAGACCAACAGGGCTAAGCTACTGGAGAGGAAAAGATACTAGCATATCAGAGGGAGTTTCTACCAGAGCCCAGAGAGAAAATTTTCTATGGAAGAAGAGTTCTTCATTGTTTTAGTTAAATTAAAGACTGGAAATTTTAATGAGGACTTGGCCCAGACATTCAACACTAGTCCAGCTCATATTTCACGGCTGATCAGCACATGGGTAATTTTTCTAAGTGTGGAATTAAAACTTCTGTTTGAGATGCAGAGCAATGACAATGAAAAAGCTGATTGCTATGCTTACTTTGAAGATCTCAAGATAGTTGTTGATTGTACAGAACTGATGTGTCAGCGCTCCTCAAACTTGGCTGCAAGAAAACAAACTTTCAGTAACTACAATCATCATGACACTGTTAAATTCCTTGTTGGTTTATCCCCAAGTCTAGCTGAAAATTATGTGTCAAAGGCTTGGGATGGCAGAGCAACTGACAAAAACATTACATTGACAAGTGACACCCTCATGAATAACTTGTCACCTGGACAATCTGTCATGGCAGATCGAGGGTTTAATCTAAGCAACGAGTTAAAGAAAAAAGGTGTCAAGCTTGTGATTCCAGATTTTAAAGGAAGAGATAGGCCGCAGATAACAAAAAAGGAAGCAAGACGGTAAGAGTATGTATCTAAAGCCAGAATTCATGTTGAACGGATAATCCAGCGTATAAAAACATTCTATCACTTGGAGCGTATTGTCAGACTAAACATGCAAGATGTCGTTGAGCAAATATTTACTGTTTGTGCATATTTAACTAATTTTCAATTACCAATCATTCGCAGAAAGTAAAATCTCTGAACAAATCCCTTAATAATCTTCTGATACTCGCACTGCAATATGTTTTTGCATTAGTTTATTGTTGTTTTTTTCATCTTAAATCAGTGTGGTGACATCAAGGATAATCAATTTATTCCATAGGTAAGCAATTTTATCAGATGGGCAGTTAATATCCATATCAAGAAGCACATTGGTGATGTCAGATGATCTGGATCTACACTATTCACATATTGATAACAAATAACGAAATAAATCAGATAGCAAACAGATTATATCCTATCAAGTCAGCAGTTATGTGCCAGCTGATCTCATCTGCTCTGGTCGCATGCAATAAAAGCGATGTCGCATGGAGTACAGGGATGTTTTTTTATATTACTTCTGCATTAGTTTCTTCTTCTGACAGAATCCAGATTTAAATCTTGAGCACAGAGATCAAATTAGATAGACACTGGTTCTACCAAAAATAATATTCCCACGGAATGGCGCTAATTGTCAGACGTGTATGTGAGCAAAAACAAACACAACAAGCAGATAGGTTTAAAGTTTAATATAACCTTAATCTGTCTTCTGTAAGCTTTTAGACAAAAACATAAATACTACAGTGAACCACTGGTAACAAGACCACCTCGGGTTATAGGAAAATTGGTCAAAATAGTTGGGTGATTTTTGTTTCCAGGTGACAAAACTGTAAAAATGATTTTAAAACTGGGGTCTTATTATCAAGTGGTCTTTTTGTGGAAATATGAAATCTTTCACCAAAAAGGCACTTTCATGATATCACAACAAAGTTAGATCACAAAATGTAATAAATAAATACTTATGAGAGGGGTTGAGTAATGCCTACTGTTATTCACATTTTATTGAAATAATTATTCTATGTTATTTAGGGGTTCCATTTGACACAGCTTATGACCTTTTGCCTGAATAAAAATGGTTTTATATTAAAGCATAGGTCAACCAACTGCCTTAGAAATCAAGTAGCACTATTTCACTAGTAAACAAACCAGATTTTACTCGGCGGGGTAAACTTTTGTATTTTCCCTACAAATGCCTAATTTTTTGTGCAGGTAAGAAAGTAAACACTATCTGGACTGGGATGTCATTAATGAGACCATTCTAATTGCAAAGTAGCCTAAAAGCCTAAAAGCTCTCATTTTCTGGTCAAGTCACGCCGAGTCAAATCTTTAATTTTGCCATGAAGGAGATAATGGACATAGATCATCATTATTCTAAACATTTACATAAAATAAAAGTATTAACACGATTTAGTAAAAGAGTAAATCCAAGATTTTAAAGACTTGAGACTTTCCCATTAATTTTGCTCGTTAGTTACGCTGAGCTTACTTTTGTAATATATTTATGATCAATTCTGTCTGCTTACTTTTTTCATTCCTAAAAGTACAGAAAAAGCTGTCATTAATTGAATTATAAATCAGGGGCAGACAGATGATGGGTTCATTGGGGTTACTCGAAGTACCCCAACCACTTGGGGCAGGAATATTTGATTTTCATGGGGATTTTGGTCAGAAAGTTGGAAATTATCATGTATAAACCAAAAGACTACCCTTTTACAAATATTCGATTCGACCCTTGAATTAATTATAAACAATTTAATTGTTTAATTGGAATCAATTAAATTGAAGAATTTTACGGAAAACGACCAAATTCGATACTGCATAGTTTTCATTTTTCCATGTTCATTTATTCGTTAAATCATGCAGCATTTCATTGTTTGTGTGTCACCTACCTCTAGGGGACGCGTGGGACACTGGAACCAAAAGGGTGAACCCTGTAAATAAATGTTCCAACAGCGCTGGGAAGTTGTAATAAAGAGTGAATGATTTGATGGATCTAGCTCAACTAAAATCTTTTCAAGACGGGCGCATGCCCAAAAGAGTTAAGCGGGTAACACGAGTATAAGGCCCGCAACCACTACTAGAACAGACAGGTTAATAGACTAGTGCGCATGCTAAAGGTGTATAAAAGACGAACATGAGATGTACGTAGAATTCAAGTACAGACAAATTCATTAAGATAAAAATGTTCGGAACGGATCCGGGCTGACCAGTTCGCGCCGTTCCCCGATTAATCCGGTCTGCAAAAGGTTTGTCAAAGTTACCCAAGGAATATATTCCGCAATCGGCATGTTCCTAGTTGTTATTGATAACTGGGTGCTAACGCGTGTAACGGCATAGTGTTGCGCATCGATAGCTAGTGTATGTTTCTCAACAGAAAATGTTGTTAAAACGTCTCGCTAGTAAGACCTACACGTGGCTTGTTTCTGTATGAATAAAATTAACATAGAAAACATGACATAGAGGTGACTCAAACATCGAACAGAAATCAAGGTGTGTAATGTATGGTTTATTTTACGTTTTTCAAAACATTTAATGCTTGTCCATGATTGATTTCATCTGATATTGCGATGCTTTTGCCAAATATGACATAAATGTATTAATAGTACATATAAAATATTATTGAATTGCATTATTTGTTTAATCTCTTATTAAAGTTGCTATAAGCATTAGTTTCAAGAACCAAAACATTACTTATCATTTGTTAATTAATGACCATTAAAGTGTTTCTATGCCTCGGTAAAAGTAAAATAATGTGTACGTGTCTATTCGAAATCAATAAAAGTGTGTGCGTTTCTATTCGCCAGTTTGTCCGTCAATAACTAAAGACTGTTTATGGTTTGTTTGGACACGTGAAAGCGAAGATGCGGTAATTATAACATTTGATATTAATATGCGTACTGGTAATTAATAAATACATCACTAGATGTTCCTATTCGAGAAAGTCAGACAATCGCTGACATAAAGTAGTCTCCACTTTTTTCTTTGTTGGGCATAGAATGGCTAATATGGCCTGAAACGGACATGTTAAGTAAATCACAAGGTTTTACCGACGCAATGAAAGCAAATGTATGTCTATATAATTATAAGAAAGGCTCTAAATATGAAAATAGGCTTTGCTTATAACATGACAAACGTCAACATATTATTGAATAAAAACGGGGCACCGGTTTCAAGGTGTCAGATCACTGTTAATTAATAAACGTCCTATACTTCTCTTTTTGATAATAGACAGTACAAACACATAGCTTTAAAGTTTAAAAGCTTGTTAGTTCATCAGGAAAAAAATTGAAAGGAATTATACATGAAAAATGAATGTTCGAAACTTCTGTTGCATACATGTTGTACGTCAGTGGAAGTTCATAATGCCACATTTCTGACACCTTTCGGCGCCGGCTTGAGCAGAAAGTTATTTTAAGTGCATCAAATATAGAAAATGACCCATACTCCACATAACTACTACTTAAATGAATGCACATTTTTTTGCAGGACTAAAACAATAACGATAATTTTAAGTGAAAAAGTCTGCATAATTATACTCATCTCGATCGCGAGACCATTTTTGAGATTATTAGCTGAATGTTGTCGGTATATTCACTTACATATTTCTTTTTATGGTTTAACACTGGTGCAAATGCTGTCTTCCTAGGCTCCATGGTCATGTAACATCTTAAGCGAATCTTAAAATAATTGCACTCGAGTTCAAATACCTACCCAGACATATTTCTAATATATTTAAAATACCAATCTATTCATCTCAGTATACCATGCAACATATTAATGTATTAAGTGTTACACATGTTACATCATATTTTGCAATCAAATCTATTTATACAAAGAGATAAAAGTTTATGAAGTTCTTTTTATAACGTCATCGTTTCTCTCTTTTCTGAATACTGTCCCATGGCTACAAGAATGGCTTATGAAAAAAATCTTTATTTCCTTTTCAAGTATTTAGCAAAGATGATGCGTAGTGCAAAAAGTTAAACGTACAACCTTTTAAAATATAATAGTGCAGTGTATACAGATAAACCCGTCACACTATGGCAGCGTTCTCACGACGATCCTATTGCGTTCAAGAACGCAGAGGTCCGCGCAGTAAGAAGCACTGCCGCAGCAACGCAGTGGTATCGCCAGTAGAACGCCGACAGACGTTTGAGCATGCACAAAAATGCCGTGGCTAGGTGTCTGAAAAGAGCGCAGTGGGATCGCCGCAAGGTTGCCGTAGCAACGCAGTAATATCTACTTCAACGAAACAGGAGCTCTACGGTCGCGCACAGAGGTCGCAGTGGCGCTTGTATAGAGATTTTATGGCAATCTCAGAGATGTCGCTTATATAGAGTGTTATTTATTTGTATTGCGATCTTAAACGACTACATGCTCCCAGTGCGCTTCTACCGCTTTCATCGTCCTTTGCATGAAAAAGACGAAGAAAATTATATACATTTATAAGATTTGCTAATAAACACTCATTTCACTATGGCACCAAGCCTGGCTACTGCTTGTCGATATACAAGTCCAGCAGATAAATTGTGCATATCAATCTGGGACGACGACGGAGGGCCCAAATGCATAGATTCAACTGTTCGAGAACAAACAAATAATTGGCTCCGTAGCAACGCCTTGTTCGCTGTGTGGACGTCTTGATATCTCCATCTTTACGAAAAATATAACAATTTTCTTGCGATCTCACGGCCGCAGACTTGAAAATTAAACAACGCCATGCCAACGCAGTGGAAACGCGGTGGTGTGACAGGGTCTTTAGATTATACTAATAAAAGTTCACACATGAGTAATCTTAAGATAAACGTGTATCTTATTTTTGCAATATCTGACATTGCTTTCCACTAACGCTGAGGTTCCCAGTTAATTCACCAAATCATAGATCATTGATTTTTGTCGCCACATCACGACTAGGTACTTTAAATGTTCTTTCCTTAAATCCTATTTTTGACGAAGAGACTGTCTCATAGATGAACGACAAATATTCTTCTGGATGGACCACTGCACTTTGACTTGACTCATCATGTTTCACCGCCAAATGAAACGCAGAAGTATCGACATACAGCATGGTCTATTCCCTGAAAACTAAAAAAAATGATTTCGTTGATTAACACACGCATAAAATTTTACTTCGCTGAACAGCATACACAGTCTCTATGCAATACGCACACACCATCTAATGCTGAAAAACAGCCATACTGGTGGTTTTTAATCAGAAACACAGAAGCAATAAGCGAATAATAATCATATCACATCATTTATAAACTAAATTAAATTTTTATACATGTCATTAGTATTATCTTTGTGAAGTTAAATGTAGATGATTTTGTGCAGGAAACCTAAAAATAAACTAGTTTCATAACATTATCTAAACTAAAGCAATATGAATAACAACAAGAGGTGTTAGATTATATCAAATAACATTTACCATCATTATTAGATCTCCATTGGAAGGAGAATTAGTCCAAAATACACAAAATTGATTGAAACAAGCCAGTGACAAATGTCGTCGTAATGTAAACAATCTTTCGATGTACAACTAACACGCACTCTCGTTGCGCAGCACTTGTCGTCACACGCGTTAGCCCCCAGTGTTGATGTATCATAGATGTTAACAAAGTCGCCAGGCATTTACCTGCGAAAGCAGACAGACGATAATACTGCAGCTATTTTAGAGAACATTTTATAAATTGTCGTTAGCCAAGACGAAGTTCATGTTGGTGTCCGAAGACCAGATCGAACATAATGGACTCCGTGAAACAAAATAAATCCAAGTATCGTAAGCCGATACAGTAAAACCCCTCATTTAGACCATCTCGAAATTACGACCACCCGCTAAAAGACCACTTGTGCAAAGTCCCTCTTTTACACTTTTGCAATATTTTTCACTCCTATATTAATCGTGCAGTTTTGCTCACAGATTTTCTACTTTAAATTTTCTCGAAATATATGCACCTAAACCTAAATACAGGAAAAAGAGACAAGGAAACCAGCCATTATCAACACTGGTTTTAGCACCACACCTTAATTTTTGATTTTCCAAAAGTGCATGTCTCTGAGAAATTGATAGTTCAAACACCCGGCTTATATTTAAAAAATTAATAATTTTTTAGAAAAAACAAAGTTAAGAAAGAACTTTTCTATGTAGACCTATTACTAGTAATAAACGTATATAAATATATTTTGTGTTATACTTTATTGGGTTGATTTTAAACGTTTTTTATCACTAAATAAAATAATGTTTTCACCTTCATGAGGTTTTGAAACTGTGTTTTCTTCTTGCCTCTAAATTTTTCTGAAGCCCTTCTGTTCTGTTCACGTCTACGCTCGAGCCTCGCTTTTTCTTCTGGCCCTAAAGCCTGTTGATAAGGTAAAAAGTATTATAATTAATAGTTATGAACACAGGATTTATTAAATGCGTTATAGTAACCAGGGAAACCAAATCTCTTGGAAAATCACCGTCAAAAAGTATTATCTGACCACCCGACCATAAAGACCACTTAAGTTCAGTCCTAGTGGTGGTCTTAAGAGAGTGGTTTAACTGTTCTTACTGTAGCGTTATGCTACCGCATAGAAGACTCTAACAAAATGAAGGTCTGTTACGGCCAGGAGCCCTCGTCGTGGTCGCTCGGACGAGCTACTAGGACTGCCGCACTGGAGAGCTTTGCTCGCCCAGTATTTATATAGAACCCTATCTGTTTACCTAGCTACCGTTAATAACAAGTTAACGATAATGTCGCTAGGGTTATATAACTATTGTAATAATAAATAGTCTGCAACCACAGCGATACACCGGCTGACCCTATCCGCAGGCTGTGTGTCCAGTGCAAACTTGCACTGACACACTGACCTTCTTACAGGTTCACCGAGTACGAACTGATATCGCTGTAGTTGCTTATTATATTACACTTACATTGTTCTCCACTTAAGCTTTCTACCCACAACTTCAAACGATTAAACATAATATTTGTGCTAAACTGCATAATTTCTCATAATATTCTCTGAGTTAAATAAATTGTAAAACTGCGATATTTTCAGGGGACTCGCAGTCTTTAGGAAAACTAGAATTTGGTGTTCCACGGAACACATGTGTCACCTGCTGCCAAAAAGTTAAAACGTGGGCCTATGTTTAATCATATATGCTAAAAAGAATTAATTCAAGTTTATTGCAATACTAAACTTTGGAACACATGTGTCACCTTAATTGCATTTGAAATGGACTGAACTGAAAAAAAAGGTGAAACCTGAGTTATCGTTCTTTACCAATAGCTATTTGCATGCAGATGATAAATATATTCCAAGTATTAAGTGAATAAGACAAGTACTTTCAATGTAACAACCAGCATTTTCATATTAAAGTTGCATTTGAAAGGGGCATAACTCATAAAATAGTCAAACCAGAGATTTCATTCTTTTTGTAACCAATAGCGTTGTTCATGCAGATAATATATTCCAAGTATTAAGTAAATAGGACAAGTACTTTTAAAGTTATATGCAACATAAGGTTTCATGTTAAAGTTTCATTTGAAAGGGATATAACTCATAAAGATTTAAACAGGAGTTATATTTCTTGTCACAGATGACGTTGTTCATGTTGATGATATATTCTGAGTATTAAGAGATTAGGATAAGTAATTTCAAAGTTAAAGTCAACATTAAGTTTCATGTTAAATTTGCATTTGAAAGGGGCATAACTCAAAAAATAGTCAAACAAGAGTTATGATTCTTGTTGTAACCGATGTTCTTGATGTTCATGAAGATGATATATTCGAAGAGTGAATAGGACAAGTACTTTAAAAGTTATAGGCAACTTTAAGTTTCATGTTAAAGTTGCATATTAAAGGGAACGACTCATAAAATAGTCAAACAGGAGTTATCATTCTTGTTCTTCTTAATGAAGTTGTTCATGAAGATGATTTATTTTGAATATTAAGTAAATAGGACAATTACTTTCAAAGTTAAAGTCAACATTAAGTTTCATGTAATAGTTGCTTTTTACAGGGGCATAACTCAAAATATGATCAAACAGGAGTTTCTTGTTGTTACCAATGTTGTTGTTCATGCTGATACTTTCAAAGTTATAGGCAACATTAAGTTTCAAGTTAAAGATGCATTTGAAAGGGGCATAACTAAAAAATATTGAAACTAGAGTTATCATTCTTGTGGTCACAGATGGCAATGTTCATGCTGATGATATATTCCAAGTATAAAGTGAATAGAACAAGTACTTTCAAAGTTATAGGCAACATTAAGTTTCAGGTTAAAGTTGGGGGACTACCGGGCGACGGAACTGCCGAAGACGACGACGACGACGTCGTCTGACAATAGGATCCCTATGTGTCTACCTGCTATCGCAGGCGACACAAAAACGAATCAGTTCATGCTTGGTTTTGCTTGATGTGATTAAAGTAATGTCCTTAGTCCACCCCTGCTAAAGTCTTACATTACTTCACGTCCAACATTTTACAAAAGGTTAAAAGATTAAACTAAATTATTTGATTTGTCTAGGTTATTGCTGTTAGCAGACAATTAATCCAAGCGCTATAATATAAAATTCGATTCCCGTCCTTCATTTAAGAAGTCAAAAGTTGACAGCATGCATTAGTTAAATAATATAACTGAATCAAAATGACAAATGTGTCTGGTGTTTCGTTTCATTTTGAATGATTCTGTTTATTCCAAATAGTGCTGACATAAAATGCATACTATTGAAAACATTTACTATCTTTGTCTGAGCAAATAACGCTTTCTCGAGAGTCTTGAGAGGTCATTACTGCAAAAAAATCCCGTTAATAAAATTCCGACGTCCCACTGAGATATTTTAAGACCTTATAAATAAGAATCATTGGAATGTTGTACACGATTAATAATGTTGTCTGCAGATATTTTCTGGTAATTTAGTTTAGATCAATTCCAATTGTAAGCAAAATGGAAAGTCAAAAATCAAAGTAATTTGGTTACATGTGACAAAAGAGGTTAAATTGTTTTTGTTTTGTGTTAGCTAATCAAACCTTTATAATGCCACATTAAAAACCCTTACCGCTACCCTTACGCTCGTGTAAGCTCAAAAACCTAAATATTTTTAAAAATTCGGATGTTTAACAATTATTTATGTCCAGAAACCTGGTAGATTTATTAAAGCCATCATATTAATAATGCGAATAGAAACAAATGTTATTGTTTTTTTTGGTTATAGGTTAATTACTCAATAATACATGTATGGATGTTTCTTTTTGTGCTACATGCAGTAATAAAATAGCGAACACTTAATAGGCTCCACTTGTTTTTGTTTCATTTTGAGTGCAATAGATGGCTATATTTGTAGTATGGCCTGAAAGGGACATTTTAGTACCCGACAACACGACATTCTTTTACTGACACAATTGTTATGCCCTGAAATTTATTGCAAATTTATTCTGTTAAAATTTTTTGAACAGTTATAATTTAAAATAAATTCTATATTTGAAAAAAAGGAAATGATATATTAAATCCCTATTTTTAGGGGAAATCATTTTGTTGAAATTTAATGTTTATTCTTTGTTGCTTTTGGCAATCTGTTGTGTTAATTGAGAAATAATTCTCATTGTTTGCGTGGTTGACACGTCTCAAAATTCTTTGACAACTAATTAAGAGAATAAACGAAGTGTTAGCCAGTAGTAATTTCTTATTAGATGCCACACATAATTTTAATTTCTATTTTGAGACTGTCTTAGTTTCGATCTTTGGGCAATTATCAATCAGACAGGTTAATGATCCCCAAGCTATAAGTTTACAACCCCGCCTTCCTCTACATGTGATGTTATGAGTCGTTATTAAATGTGGGGAAAGTCGTTATTAAAATGGGGTGAATCGTGATGGGGCGAATCGAGAGTGGGGCCAACCGTTATATATTCCAAACAACTTACTTATTACTTATTTCGTTCCCAAGTTCTGACTTTGTTTGATAGGTAAGACAAATATTAAAATAACAAGTATCTATCTTTCATGTACTTACTGTATAAAACAGCCGCAAATTTCTGTTTTAATTGCATGTACTCACCTCACTATTTTAACAATAACATCTTAAGTCTCGCGAATACCTCACTATTTTAACAATAACGTCTTAAGTCTCGCCAATAAGTAATTCTACTGGCATCGAGTTTTCAATAACAAACTAGAACATAGTGATTGCATAAAATAACAAAACGTGTAAGAGGAAATGCATTCCTGTTCTTAGGATGACGTTAATGTTCGGGAAATTAACAGGAAGTCGGGAACATAGCAACAAGGGTTTTGATCAACAATTCAGTCTCATTCAGTTGGTCCGAAAAGATAAATCCAAACGTTTAGGATGTAGTATTCACGTTTTGGTTACAATATATTGTAGTAAATTGACTTCTAAAAAACATCAACAACAACAATACAAACAACAAAAAAACAACAACAAAAATACTACCTTTCCATAAGATGCTTCTGCATTATCAAATACAATTCAATGTACAACATGTGCTGATATCTGCCTTGAATCGTACATATTATAGGACTCTTAAAAGCAGATAAATCCTATCCATTTATATGCAACACAACGTAAGATGGAAACAAAATCAGAAAGTAAGTTGGATTCTAGAATGATGGTGTCAGTTCATTGTTTATCAAGTAGTTTACATACATGAATCAAATGCAGAACACGTGTTAGGCAGAAATCACGATAGGTAAAAATATCTTATTGAAGTAATTGATAACTTAACCTAAGATAGATGTGTTTCTAAGGTGAATGTTACAGTTCACAGTTATTTGCTGATAGACGAACTTGATAGACGAACAATTCAAGAAACATACATTTAATGAGAAGAAATGAGATAGATATCTCTGGATACTGTCTACTCCTCTTTCGAGTGTTACTGACAGGACTTGGTGCACGTCGGAAGTGTTAGTAAGGTTGTGAAAGAATAAAGTCAAGGATTTTGTGATCTTGGATGCCAAGACAATTGTTAAAATGTTAGTGAGTGCTAGATTTAATGGAGATTAAAAGTAAAAGAGATAAAAACAAAGAATACATGACTAGTATTGGATCCCAGCCACTGCCTGCTTGAAATGCTCAAGATCAGACAGGGTTACAATATTAACGTGAAGTCTATTCCAAAGGGTGATACTATGAGGAAAAAATGAGAACTTGTGATAATCTGACGTGACCTGAATCTGTCTGAAACAGAGGGGATGCATGTGCCTGGTTTGTCTGTTTGGTCTTTGTATGTAAGAAGGGAGGTTTATTGCGACGATGTTATGGTATATTTGATAAAACATTATAAGTCTAGCATCAAGCCTTCAATGTTCTAAAGACCTCCAGCCCAGCTCCCCCTGCATAGCCGTGACACTGGAAAGAGGAGAGTAGTCTTGTTTAACCCATCTTATTGCTCGCCTCTGGACCATTTCCACTTTGTGGATGTTTGTCTTGGTGTATGGGTTCCAGACAGTAGATGCGTACTCTACCTGGGGCCGGACCAAGGTCTTGTATGTCAGTTCTTTGACTTTTTGGTTGTTGGTTGTTATGTTTCTTTTGATAAAGCCTAGGGATTTATTAGCATTAGCTGTAATTCTTGTTATGTGTGTGTTAAAATTAAGCTCAAAAGAAAGATCTAGCCCTAGGTATTTTGCATGTGTAACAGATTCAAGTGCTTGACCGTGGAGAAAATATTTGTTTTTAATGACATGTTTATTTTTAGTAATGTGTAAGACTTGACACTTTGAGGGGTTAAATTCCATGTCCCACGCCTTCTCCCATGCCTGCATCTTGTCAAGATCTTGTTGTAGGGTAAGTGAGTCTGCCAAAGAGTTGATGGTGAGGTAGATGGCAGTGTCATCAGCAAATAGCCGGACTTGGGATTTAGAGACAGAAGACGGAAGTTGGTTTATATAGACGAGAAAGCATACAGGACCAAGGACAGAGCCCTGGGGTACTCCAGAGGTTACCGGGACTTCTGTTGAGCATTCACCGTCTAGTATGACTTTTTGGCTTCTGCCTTTGAGGAAAGAGCGAGTCCATTTGAGTATTTGAGTAGAAACACCATATTCTTGAGGATATAGAGAAGTTTTAGGTGGTTTACCTTATCGAAAGCTTTACTAAAGTCAAGTAAAATTAGGTCAGTTTGTTTGCCTGAGGCGATGTTATTTGTTAGATAGTCAGTTAGTTCAATAAGTTGTGTTTCACAAGAGCGTCTTTCACGAAAGCCGTGCTGAAGATCATAGAGTATATTATGAGTAGTCAAGTGAGAGGATAGATGGGATGCTACAATATGTTCAAGAGTTTTACAGAGAATGCAGGTGAGAGAAATAGGGCGGTAGTTGCGGGGTCACTGGTGTCACCCTTTTTATATATTGGGCACACGTTGGCCTTGGTCCAGTCCCTGGGAATATTTCCGGATTCAAGGGATTTCTGGAAAAGAATGGTTATAATATCGGCAATTTCATGCCTCAGCTCTTTCAGAACAACTGGTTTGATCAGATCTGGACCAGCAGCTTTATCTGCCTTCAGGTTGGCCAGTAACTTAATTACACCTGCCTTGCTGATAGTGATTTTTGGCATCTGTGGATAATTACAGTGTTGGGAAGGATTAAGGAATCTGAGCCTTTCTAGGCATGTTTGTTTCAAGGACAGTGGAGAAGTTCCAGAGAAAACTGATTGGAATTGTCGGTTAAGAATATTGGCTTTATCAGAGTTCTTTGTTTTAAAGGATCCTGTTATTTGATCTTTAAGGGGGAATACATTTTGTGAATCCTGTTTTGAGTTTTTAATAAGTGAATATAGTTTTTTGGTAGAAAATTTGCTTTGTGTGTTATCATTATCTGAGATATCAAGAATATTTTCTAGGTAGGAGTTATAAGAACTTTTAATTTTATTTTTAATGACAAGCTTTAGTTTTTTGAATTTCATCATCATTTCATGGTTGTGATTATTTTTCTTAGCTTTTTTATAGAGGCGGTCTCTTTTATATTTTAGCTTTTTTATTTCTTTATTTATCCAGGGCAGAGACTTTTTTGAGCCAATTCTTTTTGTTGGTATGTATTTTGAAATTCCGGTCTCCAGTGAGTTTTTAAATGTAATCCAAAGGTTACTGATAATGAGCTTGAGTTTTGTAAAATGTTTTCACTGGTAGACTGCATATATTTTTTTAAATTCTGGCCAGTTTGCCTTTTTGTAAAGATGGCATGTTCTTGGTTTTTGCTTAAGAATAATTGACTAGCATTAAATGTTGCAGATATTGCATCATGGTCAGATATGTCTGCCGTTATTTCTACTGTTTTAACAAGGGTAGGATTTTAGATTAGGAAAAGGTCAAGGATGTTATTGTTTCTTGTGTTGTATGTTACCATTTGGGTCAAATTATGGTTACCTAATACTTCCAGGAACTTGTCATAGACAGTATTGGAGCAGCATCCTGGTTTCAGAGAGGGATTATGATCTTGATCCCAAGATAATTTAGGAAAATTGAAATCGCCAAAAATAAGTTTTGTACCTTTTAGATTGCGTGCTAGTTCCAAAGATTTTTCAAATTCAAGAGTACTTTTAATGTCTGTTTCATTTGGTTTATATTATGATGCTATGTAGAAGGGTTAAGTGCCTTTAATTTCTATTTTAATCCAAATAATTTCACATTCTGTGTTAAGTTTAGGTTGTTCGGAAGGGAGTAAGTTGTTTTTTACCTAAATAAGAACCCCGCCGCCTGCGCAGTCAGTAGCAGCTAATCCTGAGATAATAATTGTTGATTGCTGGAGTGCATATATTATGTACTAAAATTAAACGCAGGAAATGTGAATATTAGGTAAAATATATTTTATCTTTTGCCTAAACTTATTTATTTTACATCGATTGCAAACAAAGAAAATTTAGTGAATACAAACACTGATGTTTAGGGCATGAGGCCAGTAAGATCATCTACGTCTGTGACAATCCATGAACATTCAGAGAAATACTTCGTGTCCAAGGTTTAGTTCACTCCCACAAGAGTTCTGATTACGTAAATTGTAGGAAATCAAGGTTAACCGAATTATTTGATTCATTTGATTTGTCTAGGATTTATTACTTTGCATACAAACCATCCCAAAAGACCACCAGTCAATTCAACTCTCATCTTTCATTTAAGACGTTATATATCACAAGCCTGTATTAGTTAACTTATCTGACTCCATCAAATTGGTATCAGCCGCGCCTTGCAAACATTTATCTTCGATGACGTGTTTGACATTTTTAGTTTATATAACTCTATAATTATGATATTGTTACATTTATTATAACTACAATATTAAAACGTGTTTACCGCGAAATGCATTATTGTCAATGTCATCTGTTCACCTTTGTGATGTCAGTTCAATGAATGACGTCAGCTTTCCGAAAACATATTGTCGCATGTCGTGACTCAAATATACAAATGTAGAATGTGTCGGGGTTTTCTCATTAGAATGATAGCAAGACAATAAGTTAACAAGACAGCATTTATTTGTGTGTTCATATGAAAACATGTTGGGGCTAGTGAGCGGTAGTTGTATCCTAGAACCTGGTTTAAACCTCACTGACCGTTCATCGGGTTCTCACTTTCGTTAATTGTTTGTGGCGTCTATTTTGAAACTGATTATTGTAATACCATGCTCTCTTCTCCTCTCTCTTGTTTGGATGTGAACGGTGTTCCGTTGAGGCAATCGTTGTTTCGCCCTGTCGACCTCAAGGGCGAGAAACACGAAAACGCGAAAACACGAGATCGCGAAACAACGAAGCGAGATTGCGAAACAATGATGCGAGATCGCGAAAACACGATGCAAGGTCGCGAATGTACGATGTGAGGGCGCGATATTAATATCGCGCCCTCTCATTGTACTTTCGCGACCTCGCATCATTGTTTCGCGTTCTCGCATCGTACAGCAAGACCACTTATACGCGGAAACACGATGCGAGATCGCGAAAGTACGATGCGAGAACGCGATATTAATATCGTACTTTCGCGACCTCGAATCGTTGTTTCGCGTTCTCGCATCGTGTTTTTGCATTTTTATGGTCTCGCCACGGGACAGCGAGACCACGAAAACGCGAAAACCCGATGCGAGATCGCAAAAGTACGATGGGCCATCGTTGTTTCGTGCTGTCTACCTCTAGGGCGAAAACACGAAAACGCCAAAACACGATGCGTAATCGCGAAAGAACGATGCGAGATCGCGAAAACACGATGCGAGATCGCGAAAGAATGATGCGAGAACGAGATATTAATATCGCGCGCTCGCATCGTACTTTCGCGACCTCGCATCGTTGTTTCGCGTTCTCGCATCGTGTTTTCGTTTCAGTAATACAACTGAGGGTTTACGAAATTGCAACTTTGTGATGATTTGCGTTCTTTGTTAAGAGATATGGACTAATACAATAAGTGTTTTAGACATGAAAAGTCTGAACAACAATATAAAAAATATTGGGCTTATGCCTTACACGAAAATTATTACTGTAACTTTGAAGCACGATTCTTACGTGAGTTTATAGTTAGTACTGTACTTCTAAATTATAATTTTGTTTCTATATTTCGGTCTTTTTATAAAGGTGATTTTGATATACCAGCTAGTATAGATTTGGGTATTTTTAAAAACTCAAGGGATAAACTTCCTGCATTTTAACTTTTTTAAACCCCCACAAACGAAGTTTGAGGGGTTATATAGGAGTGAGCTTGTCGGTCTGTCTGTCGGTCGGTCGGTCGGTCGGTCTGTCTGTCGGTCGGTCGGTCGGTCGGATTCTTCGTTTACAGATGATAACTCATCAAGGGCTTGACAGATTTAAATAATTTTTAGTGCACATGTCTAACATCATAAGATACAGGTCAACTTCGATTTTGGGGCTGGTGGGATCAGTGTCAAGGTCGATAGCACTAAAAATAGAAAAATCGTTTGCGGATGATAACTCATGAAGGGCTTGACAGATTTTAATAATTTTTGGTACACATATGTAACATCATAAGATACAGGTCATATTCGATTTTTTGGCTTGTGGGATTATTGTCCGGGTCACTGTTACTAAAAATAGAAAAAATGTTTTCTGATGATACATGTAACTAATGAAGGGCTTGACAGATTCAAAGAAATTTTGGTACACATATGTAACATCATAAGATACAGGTCAAGTTCGATTTTGTGGCTGGTGGGGTCAATGTCAAGGTCAGTTTTACTAAAAATAGAAAAAATGCGTTCTAAATGATAACTTTTGAAATACTTCACAGATTGAATTCATTTTGGGGACATCGATGTAATATCACAAGATACAGCTTAGGTTTGACTTTGGGGCCTTTGTGGTCAATGTCAAGTTCACTATTACCTAAAATATAAAAATTGTTTCTGGACCATAACTCATGAAATACTTCATAGATTTAATTGTTTTTGGGACTCAGATGTAACTTAACAAGATACAGGTTATGTTTGACTTTTCGGCCTTAGGGCTAAGTCAAGGTCAAGGCCACTTATTTAAACTTCAAAACTTCATTTCCATTCAGTAACTATATCTTGGAATGAGATTCTTGAATAAAATTTGGTGTTTTTGTGGTTTCTGTGAAGATGAACTTTGGGATTGAAAGTAAGGCCTGTGGGGTCAAGGTCACTGTTACTAAAAATAGAAAAAAACTGTATATGCTCACAAACATTTTTGAATTCAGAATGCCGAGATATTATCGTGAAAATTGTTATATAGGTAGTGTCTGTATTGAAAATGGGTGTGGTGGAGTCAATGTCACTGTTCACTGTTACTAAAAATAGAAATAAGCATTCCCAGTTCAAGTATCAAGCACACATGTGGAGGTTTTTAATCAGTTTCAGTGATAATTCTAGTTTTATATTGCGTCCCCTTTCAAACGCAGCATTAGTATGGAAAAATTCCCAGTCAAGATTATATTCTGTTTAATTCCGTCAATTGTTTTCTCGTTTATGGCTCACCAATTTTTTCTGGGGACCATATGCCGCTGATTGTTATGGAATGGTTTTGATCTTATAATACCCCATTGAGGGTTCCATGCTCACTTGCATATTCAACCAATCGTATTGGATAAATCAAAATTGGTACTGTTCAGTTGTCTAGATATTGAGTTGAGCTGACCCGGATCTTGGCGGTGAGGACTTTAACCACGAGGCCCAATCAAACCAAGGCTGCAACATTTTCATAATTGTCATGTTAGGTGGCTTTCAAAGTTTGCTTAACATCTACGTTTATTATTTAACACCAGCGACAAAATCTTTTTCAATTTAATGGAACATAAAATAAAATGGCCCAGACGCCCTTATGCATTCATAAAAATAGATGAAAAGGGACCTTTGAAGACCCTCGACCATGACAAATATGAAAATATTGCAAGCTCGGTTTGATTGAGCCTGTTCATGGGCAGTAATGGAAATTCTTATTACTGCCCGGCTTGAGTGCAACTCAATATTTTCACCTATAAACAGTACAATTTTGATCCATCCCAAACGATGGTATGCATATTGAGGTGAACATGGAACCTTCAATGTGGTATTTTCAGACGGGTTTAACTGTAAGACATCAAATATAGCTTACTACTTAATGTTGTCATGCTGCCAAAATATATTATACAAAATAGTGACATTATGCATACATCAAGAATTGCCACACTCACGAAACACAGCCTCCCTACGCAGCGAAAAAGAAGAGAGGAAAAGATTATATGTTTTTATAAGTATGTCAAATTCAAATAATACGTCACAAACAATTAACGAAAAAGAGAACTGTTGGAGTTAACGCCTTCGAACGGTCAGTTGCAAAACGATTTGCCACTGGAGGTTTAGACCAGGTTCTAGGGTGCACCAACCTCGCACTTGCTCCATCAGGTTCTAACATCACAAAACAAGTACAAGTTGTCTTTGTGAAATAACTCCAATCTTACCATCAGCTTAACAATGTTTATGTAAAAGCACACAAGCATATAAAACATATTAAGAAGCTAATAGCATTCAAAAGCCGACGGGGAGGGTACTCAAAGATCCAGCCGAGACGAGAGTACCAGGAGTAAATCAGCAAGACGAGATGAAGGCGTCCTTTGTAAAATTCTCTCCCCTATGAACAACTGTACTTTTTTCAAAGTCAACTATACTCTAGCGCAGTTAAACTATCCCCTTAATACTTTATGTGGCAATTTGGTTGAATAAATTATTTATGTTGCAAGTTTTGTATTCGCCCTATGAAATCGAAGTAGACGATTGACAATTTAAAAAGTGACAAGTAATGGTAAGTAATATATCACGCTCTACACCGGAGAAAAAAATTAGTTGATTTTATTTATTCGATTCCTGTATCAATGTCGGCAGCTTTTCTTCTCTACAAACATTTAAATACAAACTTACTGTTAACTGATTATTTTTCATTTACTTGCCTTAAACGCATATGGAAAACCTGACTTGTTCCTATCTTTTCTGTTTTTTCTTTTTCACATCTACATATGCTATTTGATGTGGGGGGATAACAAGAGAAATGAACGTTAGATACAACATGATAAATGAAATGTAATAGCACACATTTATACAAGCAACTGGATATATTTTATTGTTATGATCATTGTGAGCAGCAAATAGAGTGAAAAAAATAGAATATTACAATAACATACATGTGTAATTGTGTGTTGTTGTTCTGCATTTTTACTTGTTGATGAGTTTCTTCTGGCCTATATTGAAAGTTCTAAAATAAATATATTTTTGCTGTTTTTTTTTCAATTTCACCCTAAACTAACTCATACATGTTTTGCCGTTGGTCATGTCCTGACTAGTTCACAGCATCTACTGGATAAATAAATCGGTCAAAAATATTACCCTATGTCATTTAAAAGAAGTATACACAATTAAGAAATTCTCGTAAGGTGCTAACTGCTAAGCTTGTTATAATTGAATATATTTTGAACTAAAAAGTTTTAGAAGTTTAAATCACTCTGTTTTCACAAACCATTTACTTGTCTTATTAATTTAACTGCGTGCCAACAAATCAAGAGAAATAATTATTTTAGAAAAAATTACAAACTTTATCAAATTGTTAATCAAAATTCCGTATACTATACAATTAAAATTATACATGTCTTTGCCACTGGCTAAATCGTGGCCTTTTCAAAAAGGTAAAAGCCATTTTTCGAGTTCACTTTTCCATTTTGTATCGCCTGAGGTTTGTCATTTCATAAATGATATAGATAATACATGTATCTGAGCAAATCTTGAACTGGAATATATATGAATTCCTTCAAAAGCATGTAATCTTATCGTTAGTGTGTTAGATAATGGTTTCTGGTTCTGCAGAAATACGCAATAGGGTTTTATGTTTTCTTTAGCTTTATTGAATCAGCTAATGTGTTTATCTTGTCTAGGTTACTAACTTGCGAAACAACGATGCGAGATCGCAAATGAACGTTTCGTTTCACGATATCGCATCGTGTTTTCGGGGTTTCGTTGTATCGCCCAAGAGGTCGAATGGGCAAAACAAACGATGATCCCAACTGAACACCGTAAAAAGAAAACAAAGAATCATTGAAATATACTCAGCAAAAATAAAAAGTACCCACTTTTCTACCTGTGATTTTGTAAAACTAGAAAAATAAAATAGAAAATATCTTCTTTGAACAGATCTGCATTGCTGTAATCATTACAAAGAAATAAAATGTTCTTAAAAATCTGCAGTCACGACTAAGTTATCTTTCCCTTTGCTATTATTGGGGTTTTAGGAAGAAGTAAGTGATTCTAAACAATATTCACATTTGTTGGAATTAAATCAATTTTTCCAGTTCTTCATGTCAATAAAATCACAAAAAATCATTAATAAAACAACTCGTCCTCTATAAAAAAAACGCTAGAAATCCCAAACATTTCCTATTACCTCCCTTTGAATTGAATATATAGGGGTGTTTAATCCATCATTCATTGTTATCTGATGGGCATTTGCTCAGATTTAGGTGTGGAAGATTATGTTCACGAACAATTAAACTTAAAAACAACTGAGATTAATTAATAAAACACCTTTTGAGGTGTTCGTAATTAAATGAAAACATGTGAATGAGAATATAAGCATAAAAAGTGGGTACTTTCTATTTTTGCTGAGTATACAAATATTCGAGAAATTTTCACATCATGCAAACTGCACTACTACAAAGCAATATATGTAGAAATAATTACAAAGTTTATCAACATTGAAAATCAACATTTTGTATAGCTTGAGGTTTGTCATTAAATTTTTGATTAATGATATTGATAGTAATTAAACAAGTCTTGAACTGGAATATAACGAAAGTTGAAATCAAATGTGTAAAATTAATAAAACAAAAACTCTATCAACTGCTTTATTTGTTAAAGACTCTCCCATGACGAAGAAGTGAAATTAAGACTCAACGAAATGAAGTTTAAAAATCATGTTAAAACTGACCAACATTTTACATTTGAAATCAGGTAAAATAAACTTTCTCACCGCCTCACCACCTCCCCTCATCCCTCCCTCTCACTTTCTGTCTGTCTGTCTCTCCCTGTCTCTCCTCTCTCTCTACCACTTTGTGTTACTGAATTCAGAATTAACATGGGTTTGTTTAATTGCAGGAATGGCAATAGCTGTCTGATAATAAATGTTTAAAAGCTTAAAAATTTGTTAACAAAATACAACGGCTAGAGACAGTCAAGTATACACATTTTTAGAGAAAAAATACAGTGAATAAAATGATCTGTTGGTAGAAAGTCAAGCTCTTTTAGCGTGCATCTTGGCCTCAGTCAGGCTCTTTTATTGTGTACCTCGTCTCAGTCCGGCACTTTTTTGTTCAAACTTATTTAACTCAATTAATTGATTTTCAAAACGCATTCAACTTATAAACTGTCTAAGTTAACGCAATTATTTTCACGAAGTCATGAACTCATAATTGAATATTCGTTATACTGAACAGAAGTGTACGTCAAGGTACGAATCTGAACAGAACAGAACAGAACATTCCTTTTATTACACCCAGGTATTTACATACAACATGGGGGAGAACAACATAAATAGTATATGAATAATTACTTTGTGGTTGCCGGTCATAATTTGTTTGCAATGGCAACAAAAATAAATATGAAAGGAAAGCATTAACAAACAGGAATAATTCACATGAGAAAGCAAAAAAGTACATGTAATAAATTGTAACAATGGACGTACAAGACACATATATAGGTTTTCGATAACTTGACAGTCACATGACACTGGAGTCAAATTTATGTATTGCTCATTTGGCGATTTTAATATCGCCATATACCTTCCGAGGTACTCACACTAATAAGATATTCAATTCGCTAATATAAGCGATATAATCACCACACCGTTCAACCCGATAAGGTGAATGCCGTGGGTAAGCCGACGACAGTTGCTTTTGTACATGAACGTTTTTCGGCGAAACTGAGTATTGGCCTGATTTATTCATTTTCCCGCAATATCTTAGCAGACAAAAATAAACATATTGATTTCCTGTTTGTTAAGGACTCTACTGACGAAATCTTGGCGCACACAGGATATTATTTACAAAGAAATTGCAGAAAAAGTGTGCAATTTTGCGACAAAATATGTCATTTGACGAATCGGTCGCAAATATCTATTTTTATTACCAAATCTGAAATATTTGAAATATTCAATGATAAAGTTCAATTATTTCCCTCTAATTATTTGAAACCACAGCTTCCAATTCGCTTTCTCTAGAAAGATATTTACTTTTAAACTTGGTACATCGTGGTGATTTTGGTAACGACAAAGGCCATTAACACTAAAATATTGGTACAGTTGAATGCAGTTTCGTCAGTGGATTGGATAACGTTAACTGCCGTCAAGTGAAAATTAGCTTTGTCTCTACAATGATTAACACTGGTCTTGAGAACATAATTAAATGTTTTTATTGCACAGTGATTTGACCGATGGTTTTTTAACGCACACATTGCCAATTTTGTTGTATATTTTTTCCTTAAACAGAAAGTCACAGTCAGTTGAAAACGCCATTTTTACGAAAGTTTTGAGATACTTACTGTTTTACAAATTGAGTTTTATCTGACAGAGATTACGACTCCTTATATTTAGACTATATTCTAGAGATATGACCATGACGTCTTAGCCGTATTGTCACCGAAGCAGATGTTACGACGATGATATATAAAACAGTGAAATATGCATATCAGGGATGGCCACATCCAGCACACACAGCCTCACCACACAGCAAAACAGTAGAGACGAAAAGAGAACATGGTATTACAATAATCAATGTCAATATGGACGCTACAAACAATTAACGAAAGTGAGAACCCGAGGAGTTACCGCCTTGGAACGGTAAGTGGCAAAACTTAGTCGCATAAGAATAGTTGTTTTTCGTCTGTTACAAATACGAAGCAAAAGAACTTCAAATACTGATTCATTCTGAGTTGAATTTTACTTACTTTCGTTGTATAATTATTATTTCATTTATAAATCAGAAGTAAATCAAGACCGCCTGCGCTTCGAGTATTCTTAAAGAGTAATGGCTACTAAATGAAAATGAAGAATAATAACATTTATTTCCGAATTTTAAAACTATAATATTACGTACTCGGTATGTTTCGTCATCAGATAAAGTTTGAGCTGAAATAATATACGGTGTAACATTTTTCTCGTCTGCAGGCGGCTGTGCAAGTGCATTAAAGTTCAAGTTCGTAAAGTTGATAGTAAATAATATCACGATTTGTACAAAGTTAGAAAAAATATTATATTGTGTTTCATTTGAATGTGTACAATCGCTTGTAATTCTCTTTTGACAAGTGTACGAAATAATTGAATACTTAAAATTATTACAATTCTACACTTGCATCAACAACAAAACGTTAGGTAATATATAAAACCTGGAAATCAGGTGTTTTGTTATATGTATGTTTTTCTTTAGGTAAACATACTTTTCAATATTTATCTTGATTTATACACAACAAGGAGTAGCCTAGATTTGTTAACACTAGAGTCTGATACACTTTATGCATAAAGCAGACAACAGCGACGTTGAAAATAAGTTCACTTGACGGCCGTTAACGTTATCCAATCCATTGACGAAACTGCATTCAACTGTACCAATATTTTAGTGTTAACGGCCGTTGTCATAACCAAAATCACCACGACGTACCAAGTTTAAAAGTAAATATCTTTCTAGAGAAAGCGAATTGGAAGCTGTGGTTTCAAATAATTACAGGGAAATAATTGAACTTTATCATGGACTATTTCAAATATTTCAGATTTGGTAATAAAAAAGGATATTTGCGACCGATTCGTCAAATGACATATTTTGTCGCAAAATTGCACACTTTTTCTGCAATTTCTTTGTAAATAATATCCTGTGTGCGTCAAGATTTCGTCAGTAGAGTCCTTAACATACAGGAAATCAATATGTATATTTTTGTCTGCTAAGATATTGCCGGAAAATGTAAAAATCAGGCCAATATTCAGTTTCGCCGAAAAACGTTCATGTACACAAGCAACTGCCGTCGGCTTACCCACGGCATTCACCTTACCGGGTTGAACGGTGTGATCACGATTATTTTTATTAACATAGTATCACTTGACTGTCAAATTATCCAAAATCAGTTATAAATAAACAAAGTATAAATTGTGTTTCATTTCACAATTGCTTGGTGCGCAGACAATAATCGAGTACTGCTACGGACCTGTATTTAGAGTGAGACAGATGTTTACACAAGCGTTACTCGCTTATAAAAACATAGACTGGTCAGTCAATGAAATTTCCTGTCTAGGTCAGGAGACAAGGTAAGCTGATATTTACACAATATAAATGTATTTATCCACGTTTCTATGTAATTCATCTCATGTATGCTTCAAGGTTATTGATTGTGAGGATTCACGAAATTCTCGTGCAGTGTCATTATATATGGTGTAAACCTTGGATAAAATTCATTCGAGTCGTCGCATTGCTATTGTACAGACATATTAAATATTTCTAATCCATAAATTGTTAAGGACGTATTTGAGAAGGTCATTACTTGACTGTGAGAAGGACAATTCAATTTTCTGATGGAGTTCATGTTCGGCAACTTTCTTCAAATATCCTAGGGCATGGATACAACTTGAGCTCGGGGTCGGCAATAACAGCGATAGTCGGAACCATTGACAAATTATTTTGTCACTGATGAGTATTCATTTTGTAAATTTTTCAGATTTTAGAAACTTGAAGAAGAGCACGTGGTGTTCGATAAGTAAATCATTTTGACGCGGGAAGTAACTCGTACAGGACTGCGAAACTGTTTATTGGAAAGGCGTATATCTAGTGCAATCAAAGAATAGAATAAGGGGAATGTATATTTACAAAGTTTTTATATTGAATTGTTGGTAAATGTGACATGAAATTGAAATCAGTAATTTACGATTTGTCTAAAAGCAATTAAATGCATGTGCATTTTAAATAACATATTTTAGTATAGGCTTAGGAATGGTAATATGTATCTCAGTAATTTTTTCCAACTATTATTCCGTTGGCATGTAACGGCAATGTTGTTGATAAACTCACTGGAGGAAGAAATGCTGTTCAGTATCACAGATAAGAGATTAGTTTTGAAATTGGATTGATTTCACTTGTTATGGCAATGTTTGAAGAAACATTTTAATTCGGGGCATGCAGCATTCCATTTGATAGATATCGAGATGCTATTCGATAATATTTTCAGATTTGACAGTCTCGTGATGATTGCTGGATGATGAATAAAAGGCGTATCTAGTCAGCGTCCTGAGAGTGGTTTGCATTTTTCGGAAATGCGTTTGTATTTTTGTTTTTATTAAGTTTTTCAAATATTGAATTCTAGATATTGGTATAAATGATGTTTGATTTTTTAAATCGAGAGTTTGAGGCCTAATTTAAAGACATCGGTTATTTTCGTTGAAGGTTCATGTGATGCTAGAGGGACGAGAAAGTTAATCAGCTGTTATTGCATTTGCATTAGTGTTGCAATTTAAGTCTGGCCGCTTAATCTCTGTGTAATAGATAATAATTTGACAAGTTAATTTTATAACGATGAAAAATATTGTTACACATGTATTTAAAAAACAAACAGCAGTAAAAATGAGTGTGATGGTGATCATTTTACTGCGTTTGTTTAGGCTTGCTGTAAAACAATCAGATAGGTCATAAATAATAAGTTATGAATTGTATGTACATTTGCACGTGGAAAACATGGAAAGTGTGTATATTTTATACAGTATAAGACGCTAACTGTACGTTTCTATCCAAATGAAATGAGTGGCTCTTGTTTTGGAGAGAATAAACTGATCAAAGAGCCTAGTGTTTTCCTATATTTTACTTACGGTAGTTAGACTTTTAGAAGTATAGAAATAATTAAAACAGTTATTTATTATAATATTTTAGTGTTTAATACAATTAAGATTTCAAGCAAATTCTATTGCTTTACATGTAGACTTGGCTTCATAGAGACTGCATTGTCGATTGGTTCGGTAGAAAATAGAATGTTTATTGAAATCCGTGGATATTTGTTTTCTTTTCCATGATTAATACTGTTTTTATTATAATTCTAACAGTTTTAATTAAGAAAGAGTATGCTTAGTAATTCCAGGACAAACAATTTGTTGATCTTTTATGACGGGATGCTGGTTTGAGCCCAACATAATCATTACTATGGCAAGTTCGGCATTAATGCAGTTGGTCAACGTAAGCCAAGAATCGGAGAGATTGCTTTGTCAGGTGATCTGAAACGATGGTTGGATAGGCAAATGGAAAGTATATTAAAATCTGGCATTTATGGGTTCGTATATTTTCAGTTATTTTTGAGTTTTCTACGAGAATGTTCATATATGATGGGATGTAGATTTTCAAAAGTGCGAACTTTAGCCCATTAGCACAATGGGAAGATCGCCATGTTCCCAAGTTATGATTGTTTGCGTTTTAATATTATAATTTGTACATATAATATGACATCAGTTTGTAGATTTTACGGGAAATTATCGATAACATTGCCACAGTTGCGCTGAATAACAAGGAATAATATATTTTTAAATATTCCAGTATGCATGAATTTCATTTACTCATACCAGAAACATATAGTTCTTACGCTAAGTTCCTTAGTATATTAGCTCAGAATAACTTGTCGTTGCGTATTACGCAACGTTAGATTGATAAGTGTGTTTCCTTGAAGGTTTTGTCGAGTTGGATTTGCACGTGCATGTATTGATATGGTTTTATGATATAGTCGATAGAAATTAAAATGTTCAAAAAATTACGTAATAAAATCTAAAGAAAAAAAAAACAAAAACATTCGCGCTAATAGTGAATTTTACAAACTTTTACTTAATTCTGAGATACTACTAATTCATAAAGGTCTAAGAATAGACATTTCCCGTTCTTTGTGTTTTTCGATAGTATATAGCAATGCAATACGACCATTCCTATTGTACTTGGATTGCAGTCCAAAATAAAAAGGGAAAATCTTTTTTTCCCTTTTGAAATCAGTTTTGCTACAGAACGATTTTTCAAGGCAAACAGCTGTCTATATTCGACTTTTTGCTCTATAAATGCAGTGGATGTTGATCATTTCCGAAGAAATTTCTGCTGAAAATCTCTTAAAAGTCCAAAATAATGAATATAGGAACAGTGGAAATTAATAATAACCCTTGACTCTATATAATTTCACTCTCATAGCAGTAATATCTGTTCAATTTGCAATATCTTTATATTTCTAGCAGAAATTTCTGCTGGAAATTTTACCGAAACAACTGTGGTGGAAAAAATGCTTTGAACTTTCCAGCAGAAATTTCTGCCAGAAAATTTATCGAAATACAAGCTGGTGCAAAAAGTTTATTGCATTTCCAGCAGAAATTTCTGCCAGAAAATTTATCGAAATACAAGCTGGTGCAAAAAGTTTATTCCACTTTCCAGCAGAAATTTCAGCTGTTACCTTCACCGAAATGTGCAGAACATTTTTTCAGCAAACAATTCAATTTAAAATATAAAAATAATATAAATTATGGAACAACGTCGTAAGATCATTAAAAGTTGAATAATTTTGGTCGTTCAAACATAAATTATGAGCACGACAATGTATTTGTATAGCTTTACGTTCAATAATTGTCGATATGACGACTCAATTAACGTCTAACATAAACATATAGCAGAAGTTTGTGTTTAGTCATGAAACAGATAGGTAGAAAAAAAGTTATTGCATAACTTAGCAAGCATATCTGAAAACATCTTGGTAAAAATTGTAGGTGCAATCATATCATACACGGACATGAATTAAAATATGACGCTTATTGCTTCTTTGTTAGTTAAAGTATCAAATAATTAAAAAAGCACAGTAAAATATATAAATATAAGAAATCTAAATCGTTTATCTAATTTTAATAAGGACAAAAACGTAAATTTAATGGTTCATTAATTTGAAGAACTAGAAGAATACAAGTCTGTAAAATATACGTTTGTATGATCATACTTGTTTACTTAAAATATATTTCCATAAATAAAGATTATGCTTATAAAACTTCTTTTAGTCGACTTAAAGCCATGCGTTTTACAGAATCATTTCATTCCTATACTATAACATTCCCAAATGAAATTTAAAAAAGGCAACGATTCACACAGTTGTCGGAATGATCCATAGATGTGTGAAAAGAATCTTCCAAAAACGAATCACAAATAATTACAGAACTTAACTACTGTAGCATTTAAGTGTATTGGTCATCAATATCGTCTACAACAGGTGACTCATTATGGTTTCTATGTATGTACACAAGATTTTATACACTTTATACACCATAATAAATGAGATAAATACAGAACAAAATATGAAATTAGTATTTTCTCAATATGATGTTCATGAAACTAGTCCTAATTAGTAAATAATTCAGGGTCATACAATATTTATAAGCATAATATATTTTGCACAAACACATTATGCGAGAATCAAACTAACTTTTAAGCATTACCAACCCAGCTTCTTTATACCCTCAGTTATTACATTTCTTCAATAAGACATATGCAGTTATATTCATTTTTCCATTCGTTCTTCCATTTAAGAAAATTGCTTTAGTTCTTGTAATATTATGTCAAGTATCTATCTCACCAGTCGACGATGACGGTTCTTAAACAGGTATATCTTCAATTTTCTTTCCAAAACTTCTATATTTAATTTAAGTAACGATGGTAAAATAATATTAGGGTTTAAGGTTCTAAATTGCCCCTTGTACACTGTAATCGTTTTCAATGTCTGTCGTAAGTTCCTTTTGCATTCTAAAATAATTCGTTTATTGTTTGTTTCCTTTCTGTCCTTTTGACCTCTGAGTTGTTTTGCTGATGGTATTCGTGAACGTTAACAAGTACATTGTGCCAGCGTCACCTCTGCGTAGAATATCTACCGTTTTAATAAAACCAGAATCTCTACATCCTGGTGGGTATGCCCCACATATTGAAGTGAACCTGAAAAAAAGACAGTTAATCATTTAACTTGCTGCAATTTGTTATCTTTATAATATTTGAGGAAATAAAGAACAAATACTATCAAATCGGTTAGCCAAGACCGCATGATAAATATAGTTAAAATCTGACTGGCAATAGTTGAATAAATGCTGTTTTTATTTACATAATAATATTATCCTACCGTGCTTACCATGCTCATTAATAAGAGTAGTGCCAATAAACAGACACCATTTCGACTAATTTAATTGGTGTGTTACACGTGTCGAAATTAGTGTGCGTCATTAGCCAGAAAACTACAAATCACAACATAATATTTTGTTTCTCTTTATAACTTTTTTCTTCAAAGCATTATTTGTATGAGAACGATTTACATTTGTTCTGTATCAAAGTGGATTCATTTTGATATTCATCAAACATTCATCGTGATTCATTTGGAGCAATTTTTATAACATTTAATAACGGTGAAGACTAGAGTTGATAAAGGTGATTTGTTGCGGACGGGGAGACACACGGGGAGGAACACCTATAGTCCCCTCCGATGCAGATTACGAAAAGAGATTCCAGAACATAAATTAATGGCATGAATCAAGAAACAAATTTATAAAACATCGTTTAATGTACGGGGTAAGCGCAAGTCATTTAGAAATTACTGTTTTTACTTCGTTACTATTGTTAACATTTCAGGCCTGCCAAATCTCCGGATTTCATCCGGAATCTCCGGATTTTAAGTCACTTCTCCGGATCTCCGGATTTATAGTCAAAATCTCCGGATTTCTATGAAATTGCAAAAATGTAGATTAATTAAACCTAATTTAAAAGTTGTGCAATGAATAGAACAGTTATTCTACTTCAGTCGCACATTTCCTGTTTAATACGAGATAACGAGGACATGGTCAGTGACATGCAGTCTAATTGCCTCTGGCACAACTATACAATAACCGCGTGTCATAAACTAAACAAGGGCCCCAATGTTACACCTGCCTTTATCTATTTTCATTGCATGTTCATTCTAATATTGTCAAAAGCAGGTCTTAACAGTAAAAAAAGAATGAAAAAAGTCATTTTTAAAACAAGTTACATTATTTGATTCCATTTATTTTGTTTCATTTAAAAAACATAACCGATATTAACTTTGGCCATGGATCTTTAACCATTTGTAAAAAATCGGCAAAATTCATTTAAACAATTCTTTGAAGAATATAATTATAAAGAAGAATATGAGAAAAATATCATCATCATCATCATCATCATTATCACCATCATCATCATCATTTTGTTCAGTCACAGTCATAGTGAACAGTAACAAAAAGACATTAAAACAACAACAACATCATCGTCGTCGTCATCATCATCATTGACATATTTAGACAAAATCTCCGGATTTTTAATGAAGAAGTTTTGGCAGGCCTGACATTTCATCAAAATGAGATTTACATCAATACTATCATAATTATTTACCATATAGGCTTGCTGTTCTTCTGTCCGCAGTTGTAGATGACACAGTAAGCCGAGTGTTCTTTTAATTTAATATGATACATATGGTATTAATTGTAAAAACACAAAAACATTAAAAGCTATATAAATACCTTGATTCACGACTCATGATGACATGAACTGATGTTGGTTCACCTTTCCCTTTTCTCATCTTGTTTTATAGTACTGTCACTCCATTCTGCAAACCCTTAAATGTTTTTTACAACATAAAACTAATTAAAACAGATGTTTATTAGTTGAAAGTACTTCATGTATCTTAACCTAGCGGGGGTTTTTCTGACCAAGTACTGCATGGTAGTATAAATTGCTCTTATCAGTTTATCTTTATACTCTTATCAAACTAAAGATTATGACGTGTAGGGAATCTGTGTCTTTTGTTTGTGGCCGCTCGTGGTTTGCTTATTTCACTACTTTAATCTTTCGTAATAAAGTTTCAGCTGTGATTTACGTTAACATTTGTATGTAAAAAATATGTTTTGTCTAGAGCCGAGTAACACATTTCGTATGACACTAAATTATTTTTTGTGGAGTTCATATATATACTGGAGTATCATTTTATTTCGCGTGGGCTTAATAGTCGCTTTGAATGTGCACACAATCAAATACCAGCGAATATTAACCACATGATTTCTTATACTATGTGGATAATACTACTGAGCGAATCTAGTTTATGTCAGCGTAAAGTTTTCGTTGGCGTCGAAAATTAAGCACCGTGAAATAACATAATACCACAATTTATAATATGCATTTCTATAATATAAACATAAAAGATGATATATATTATTCACATATTACTGAGAATTTTTAACTGATTTTCAGTTTTTTCTCTCTTTTTCTTTATGTTTTTAATCATCAAATCAATTATTTTTGTCATTTTGGGCTTTTTTTTATTTCAGATGTTTATCCTTTTTAATATCACAACATACAATACAAACGACTTGATATTAAGGTTCAAGCAAACACGATAAAATCCTTAATATTTAGTTTGTGTAAGTCTAATGAGGGTGCTATTCAACTATTAGTCAATGGGTTATTCTTCTTTCGATTTTCTTGTTTTTAAGGAAAAATTTTACGGTTCAAGAGTTCATCAAAATTAATCATTATAAACCCCAGACAAGTTCATCATGGTTACATGCAAATATGTTCTTTCTATATTCAAAAATGTATCTTTGTCAATTTGATATTAACACGATTTAGCAGTTTTTAAAAATAATAAATAACGTTAGAAAGTATAATATGGAGGTGTTCATGAAATTGTTTGTTTCTGCTTTGAAAAAAAAATAAATTGCACCTAATTCGCATAAATTCGGATTTAAAAAGAGTATGGTATATTCTATGAATAACTTGTTTAGCTTACTACTAAAATGTTAATTGAAATGATAAATATGACTTAGGTAAAACAATTTGATATTCTTTCGAACTGTGGAGAAATAAGACAAATTATTTGCTTACCTGTCTCGGATTTGATGTTATCATTTTTTATCCATAATAAAAATTACAAAACACCGCAAAACAAGAAACGTTTCGTTCTAATGCGCGCAACATTATCACCCTTCACTAAACTAATTGAACGAATAATATGCCAATCGGCCTCATGCAAAATGCCTAGACTGGCTCCCGTTCCTATGTTCTGTTATTATTTATATTCCCCTGTCATCCAGTTATATACTAAGGCACATCAATTTTTCTGATTTTAACTTTGCTTAGCTCTCAGAACATAGATTGTTCGACAGAAATAAGAAAATGAAACTGAGAACTGTAATAAAGATATATGTAAAACTATTATTAAAAGTAATTAAAATTAGAACCATCTAGCTGACCGCTAGGCTAACCCATTTCTTATCCTGGATTTTATCTGCTGACTGATCAGTACATTCCATGATAGTTCACCTCACCACAGGAATCATAAATTTGCACAACTGATATCGCGAATCGAATTACAAATTTGTGTACCGGTCGATTGAACATGTTACACGTTGAAAGTAATTACTAACAGAAATCAATCATATATAATTTTTATTTATTTGATTTTACCAACAAATATGTTACATAAACAGTAATCTCAACAGGTATAATAGACTAAAATGAAATTTAAGCACTGCTTGCACTTTCCAGATTTTGGAATTTCAATAGTGTGTGTCTATTGGTATATTGCCTCATAAAGAAGATTCGAAGTTATCGAGCGCTTGTTGAAAAAATAGAACTGTAAAATGTTTCATGGTATTGAATTAAACGATTTTTTCAGCATAACTGTTATCATCATGTTCTCTTTCAATAAATTGCATTTACCTTTTAAATTTGAATCTATACACTACTCTTTAACTATTATCACATCGCTTTGCACAGTCAACATAAAACAAATTATTTTATCAAGAATTTTATTGTAAAATATCTTCAATTTGCATTTGAAGCACTGGTGAACTTCCATTTGGTTATCATAAATTTAGCTTATGGGATCACTTGAAAGATATCTGAAGATTACGGCCCAGCGCCTAGCGGCGTGAAGTTGGCAGCTTAGCGGCTTTAATTTGACGGCCTAGCGGGCTGAACTCAGCGGCCTAGCGGCCTCTTGTCCAGTTTGGCAGGCCGCAAGAGTACCAACTTCGCGCTGTAATGCCTACAGGCTGCAAGACCGCTAACTTCACGCCGCTAGGTCGATTGGCTGCTAGGCCTCCAAATTACGCCGCTTTTTCGCCAATCATCAAGGCCGCCAACTTCACGACGCTATGTAGACTAGTCCGCTAGGCCGACAACTTCACGCCAACTTCACGCCACAATGCCGCAACTGTATGCCGCTAGGCCGCTAATTTCACGCCGCTATTTCAAATTCATTTTTCATTACGAAAAATTATTTTAATAACCAAATCGTTTCGAACTTCAGATGTATTAATTATCAATTTGTCATACTTGACTAAAGATCACTGAAGAATATAATATAATAATAACATAATTTTCGCGTTTTCTGCACTAAAACAAGAACAGAGGCTTTAAAATAATAATTTAAATATTATATTTTGTTTAGAAGCCTCGGCGAACTAAACAGAAATTCATATACCGTAACAATGAATTGGATACGGCCCTTAGAGCATTTTTAGTATATGACACATCTCTGTTACACCTTTTTACCTATACATTTGAATGTTTAGTTTGCTAGTCGTGAGTTATTTCTTTGATCGGGTTTGTCAAAAATGTATACGTTCATGAAGCTACATTAATAAATGCAAGTTGGCCTGCTTGCAATCTAATACTCTGGTGGGATTGAATGTTTCCCAGAGACCAGAGAAATTTATGGTCATTTAACTGTTATCGCCGATCGCCGGGACTGATAAGCTGAACTTCCCCTTGATGCTTGATGTTAACCATGTTTGTGTATAAAGCCGTGATTTGCTTTAAACCAGTTGTCATCTTCACGCAGCTTTAGATCATGGAATATTTAACATGTGTCTGTCATATGTTATCTTATCACCACTTGGCTTGTATAAACAGTTTAATATTATGTCCCAGGCACTTTGCATTTGGGAACATTTTCGATTTTAACTTTAGTTGAAGTAAAGTTTTGTTTCGATACTTTAATATTCACTGAAAAAAAAGATTTCATAATATCATTTTATTATTTTCACAATTATTATTTATGCAACAATATGGTGTAAACTAAATTAAAAAAAAACCTGAAAAATTAAGACAGGTGTTAATGTTCACAACGGTTGCTCGGGGAGACTTTACGGCCGCCACACTGTACTGTGAAGTGTAATTAAAATAAAGCCTGCTTCAGACAAGCAATCAAAACCGCAGGGTGCGTCGCCTCGTAACTCTAAGCACGTTACCTAATAAGCTAGCTCGGATAAGTTCCGAAAGGCTGCACGGATTACCCTGATAAACGTGTTTCTTGTCAAAATATAGTTTTAAGTGTAATCGGAGTAGTTGCACACACTGGGCCCACAAAACATATTGTAAGCTCAAAGACAAGCGTCTTCAAATTTAAATATTATTCAATTTAGCGCTGATTGTATATTAAGAGGTATCATATTATTGATCAACTGTAAAAGTTTTTACCAACAGTGATGGAATGGAAAACAACAGATTCAACATTCGGAATATGTTTTAAATCTAGATCTTCATCTTTTTATTTGATATGGCATATATTTGACAATCTATCCTATATGGTTCGTTTAGCAAAATAAAGTTGTTTTAAGTTAGCATCATGTGTCCGATACACTATTTGATAATCACACTTATTTAATAACTTTCGCAGAACACTTCAGCTAAATTGATCTGTAATGGGCTTACAAAAGACAATTAAAAACAATTAGCACTGAATCCAAAATAATACCAAAATAAAATATTAGCGCAATTTCAATAACATTGATAAATTTATATTATTTATGTAACTAAAATTTCGGAAAAGACCAGGGGTCCTAATTTTACTCTGACTTCATTATTATTTCAATATAATTCAAAGATAGTGATTAAGCAAGTAAGTAAGTAAGTAAGTAAGTAAATTCTGTATTATAGAGGGTGACATATTTAGCAATAAACTAATCTTCCATATCACCCTCCTTACAGGTAAAAACATACAAAGATTCAGATAAACACGATGATCATAAATCAAACAACATCACAAAACACAATATGATATTATAATAAGAATGAAACTGCAAATAATATATCTGTGGTAATGTTTAGGATTTTTGCATTTAATGGGTAGGTGCATGCGTGTGCGCGCGTCTGTGTGCGTGTGCGTGAGCGTGTGTGTGTGTGTGAGCGTGGTTGTGGGTGCGCGAGTATGTGTGCGAGGCCTATGTGAGTAAGTCTGCGCAAGAAAGAACTGAATATTTAAGAAATTTGAGTACATAAATCAATATAATACACAATGCATTTTATATGCATGCCTTAACACATTTGCTGTTTCATTGAGGCAAAATTATACATTTTCCTTATCTTAAACAACAATGAATCATCCAGTCCACCTCAGATACAAAGTTTTAAAGGTGTCTACAGTAGAACAATCTTTAATTTCTTTAGGAATGCTGTTCCATAAACAACTGCCTGAATACAGTAAACTATTTTTTATATAATTCTAAGTGTGGCATTGGAAAAGATTTTATTAAAGATTGCAGTTACTCATTATTTACACCAGTTAACGGTTCAATTCTGATCCATAACAAACGACGGCACGCAACGGCGGCGAACATGGAACACATAATGCCGTATTTTCAGATAAACACAACTCCATGATCAGCGGCGTATGGTCCAGCGATAAAAGAATGGGTTTCCCTTAACAAGAAAACAATGGGCGGGACTGAAAAAGAATAAAATTTTGACAGGGAATATGCGAAAATAAAAACTGCATATCACAGAGAAAGCCAAATGCAAAACCAGGAAGTATATCATAAGGGTGATTGAACAGTATCCAAATCTCTTTATTGGCTAGTATATTGAAAACACCTATCTTACAACTGATAAAATCATTATTAAAAGGGTAATTTAAGATGCACTATAAGCATACATAAGTATCGTTGCCATCGATTTCCAAGGGACATAACTGCGCTGATTTAATGCACGGGGAGAAATTTTACAGCTGCCTCACGGCACAAAACGTTTCTGTGTTATTGGAATAAATGGAAAAAGAAATTTAAAAGACACCGACCTAGACAAAAATGAATATATTGTTTGGTTTGACTGAGCCTGTTTACGGTTCATGGATAAGTATACAAGCGATTGCAATTGTCAGAAGTGATTGGTATTGAATATATGCTGCGTTTTTTCTTTGGAAGATAAATTGAGTTTTTGATTGACAAATTTAAATGAATGCCATCAAAGATTACAATGAGATGCATAACCTGAAACGTAACTTAATAACTAGTATCAGTTACACATTTTAAAACAATGTATTGCAAATAATCGCCGATACCCAAGGCGTCAAGGTTTTTCTAAAATCTGTTGTTAATTGAGGAAATAAAAAATAATAAAAGAAATCAAATTGCATACTATGGAATTCATATCCATATACATTTGATCTCTTTGCTTATCATTCTTAAGCAACAAATGTTATATGACAGTGACTTTTGTTTAAGATTTTATTAATGATTTGTGTAATTTTAAAAACATAGAGACGCGATCGAATTCTTTTAATATACTGAGTGCCAATGAAAACGCAAAACTTGATTTTTGGAATATTTTTGATGTGCGTAAAAGTTTAATAAATTGGCAAATGTAGATGTGTTTTAAATCAATAAGTAACCAGTCGATGCATTAATGGTCAACTGATTTTTAAACTTTCTCTCCTACAATAACCCCGTACAAACACAATAAATGTTTGTTTCGGCATGTAAACATGCATGAATAACCTCAAAACAAGGCAATTTGTTAACCTCAACTTACGGCCACACAAATCCCAAAATCCCATAATCAGTTTTCAAGTTTTTACTTCACACAAATGGGATAATGGCAAGCGTTTTAGACAACGGGCATATGAGGTTTTGGGCATGATCCAAGGAGGGATGTCTCGACATGAAATCGCTCGACAGATGCATTGTTCACTGTCGACAATTACCCTTGGCGAAACGACTACTTTTTGATTTTAAAACACATCTTCCTTTAGAAATTTTTGAAACTTTTACACACATCAAAAATATTCCAAAAAAATAAAAGAGTTGCGTTTTTCTATTGGTACTCGGTATACTTCTTTACTTCCTGCCGTGGTGTTCTTCAGATCAAACCTTAGTTGCATTGTTCACAGTTCCGTCATGAGCTCCTAGCCACTTCCTATTGACTGTGTCATTAGCTATTTATGTTGAATTGTTTGTGTGTATGTCTTTTTCTATGAAAAATTGTCGAATTGTGTAATTGGACTGCAACTAATTCCAGTGTCATCCTGAACATGTATGAGTCCCAGACGGTAAATGAGATTATAAAACCTCGTTAAAAGCACAATTTGAAAAATGCTTTACAAGTGATCGATGCAAGGCTCTTCCTGTTTAAATTTTGTATAGTCGTTTGTTTTATAAGGAGATAATTTTTCTTATTTTAGATATATCTTAACCACTTGATTTTTTTCCTCGAATTTAGATTAACCTCTTTTTTAATTATCATACAGAAAGCGGGAAAAGAAAGTGAAGATATCGTTAAGTAAAAGCTTTTAAAGATTGGATATGACAAGAAAAGTGAAATGATAAAAATGCAAAACATACTGAACATACTAAAACTCAAAACATTAAAATTGTCAATATAGATCGTTTTGCCGGTATAAAGCTTGCATGTTTTGACGCTAGTACAGGTTCGTACAAGTGATTTAATCAAATAGCCGACAAACAATATTGCTATTTTCTATTAAAGCTATAAACGTGTTGACATCATAAATATCCGTCGAACTTTGTGCACATTACATAGAGAAGATCTATCTAAGGAGTCAATGCAGTGAAGCAGTCTAACAATCCGGGATTTGCGATCCCGCATTTTATCAGTGATTATATTTTCATGGTTTTAACCCTCGTATAAAGTTACTGTCTAAGACTTTAAAGAAATGATTTAATAAATTATTGTAATAATGAAATAATTACGAATCTCTCAGGATATGTTATCCGAATAAAAGATATAACAGGCGGTGGCGGTGAGCTATGCCAGAAAGACGAAAGCGAGTCTTTAAGTGTGAGTGTATGTGTGTGTGCGCGCGTGCGTGCGTGTGTGTGTGTGTGTGTGTGTGTGCGTGCGTGCGTGCGTGCGTGCGTGCGTGCGCGTGCGTGCGTGCGTGCGTGCGTGTATGTGCGCGTGTGTGTGTGTGTGGTTATTAATTCGTGTAATACATAAGATACTAGAAAAAATTGCCAAAGCTACATAGTGATTTGTTTCTTTGATATTCTGAGTGATGGAATTTACTATACAAACACGTATTTTAACCAACGTCCCACGAATGCATACATGTGATCGCAAGAGAATAACAAATAGGATGTTAGTTTCTCCAAAATCTTAAATTTCTTCTTTCAAACTGGACATTTTACGGATAATAAATAAAGCAAATCCTTTTTTTGTGTTTTAGTGTAGTATACAAAAAAACATCATTTTTTACATGTAAGATACTCCAATGAAAAAGAATAATTTTACAACATGTATGCAATGCCATATTGGGAAACCAAGAATTCATGTTAAAAAGCTTCCAATTTCTTGAATGTTATCTTACCAAATTACTGGATTATTTTATTTTATGATTAATTGAAATTGATGATTTTTAATTTACTTGCATTTTAAAATTTCATCGTCGAGACGGAGAGAGCGGACGTTAATTTTGTATAAAAGTTATTCGTTGTCACTTCTGCTACGGCCGTTGTCTCAGATCAGTCAATGCTTCTAGACATTCTGAAAGGGTCTACACCGATAGTAATACTGCAAAACAATACATTGCCTCAGATAAAAAACTGGGTCGGATTGAACTTATGGCAAATCAAATGGGATAAGAATTTAATTGGTCAATTTATGACCTTTACATATTATGATTACCTGTCATTGTATGTATTGCATTGTCGGTAATTAAAACAACGTGTGATAAATATTGACTAGTTCTAAGCGTATTTATAATATTCGCTTTTACAAAACTGATTGATTTTCTCCATTTCTTAATCCATCATATTTCTGAACCTGATGGTGCTAAAGATTTCTAGATTACATGGTTTATCAGATACAGGCAATTTGATCTCTATTAACGTAAACAAATTTGATAGAGCAATGTGAGTTACCCCACAATGAACTTTGTGTGACCCCAATGCAGCCTGTATTCGTGATACACTGAAATCAATTTCCACAAATCCCTTTGTTCTTGGAGCTAAGCGAAGGTCAAAACAGAACAAATGACGAGTTTACATACTGGAGCCTGTCTAGTGCTCACGAACTGTCATGAAAGATTGTTTGCTAAAAGTTTTCTAACTGTATGAGGATGTTGTTATGCAGAAAAAGAAGATGAACTGTAACTGTAAGTAAATCTTGTTGTTAATGCAGATTGATTATCAGTAAAAATTTATTGTATGATCTTATTTACGTTTTCTCGTCACATTTGATTTTACATCTTATATGCTAACCTTATAAAAATCGACATACATTCAAAAACACTATTTAAGCATTTAACCTGATTGGATTTTTATATTGATGACGAACTTCCTTAAAAATACTCAGAATGTAAGAATTGGGATTATAGTATACTAGTCTTCACGCCTATACAGTCTGATTAGGGTTTACATGGTTAGCCATTCATTCAGAAAAACATTTTATTGTGTCTAGTAAACGCTCTAGATACATTTGTATTTCTCAGACCATGTTAATGTGCAATTTTAGCAGGATTTACGTTTATTACAGAGAATTCTAGCTTGGTTTATCATGCTTTGTCACCTAAATGTAGCCACATGTTATGATAGTTTAGGTACATACAACATACTGGGAAAATTCTGTCTGGCAGTGAAATTAAAGACATCAGAAATGTGAGTTTAATACGGGTCAGGTATTTTATTTAACCTGATGGTAAATGCTATGTTCTTCGAAGAATTGCGGATATATTATTTTTAGCATGATCGGATATATTTGATGTTTTTGATTCCTTACAAACAATATTTTCGGTAAGATGATCTTTGAAAAATAGTTTGTATATGATTAAAGCGCTAAGGTGGATTAAATCCTGCAATCAGTCCACTATAATGAAAATGCTGTCGTTATATATACTATTCGTTATATGAACGTGTTTGTAATTAAGTAGGCTAAGAAAAATTTACTTCTTTTTTTTTTTGCCTTATCGAAAACTAAGGAATATGATATAGTTTATCGTTTCATTCAGAGTCATCGTTATCATCGAAACCTTAGTCCGGCGGTCATTTATTTGACATTAAAATTAAAGTTCACTTAATTCTTAATAAGAAATTGTTCTGCAATAGACTGGACAATTCCAGTTACTGTCAAATCATTTTATTTCGCGCGGGTTTAATTTTCGCTTATTTCGCTCTACGGCAAGAGCGCGAAATTCAACACCAGCAAAAAAAACAGGGTTTCTTTATAGGAAAACACAGTTGCGCAAATTCATTTCCCCGCGAATATGTTATTTACGGGTTTTGCGCGAAAATTCGTGCCCGCGAAATTAAATGATACTACAGTATCACGTATACTGTCATTTAATTTCTTCTTATTAATCACGCAAAGTTGCAATAATATTCAAACACTTGAATTGCAAAATCAAATTCGGTGATGCTTTCAGAAACAGTCCTGTCTTTATTATCTAGCCTGTGAGAATATTCCAGTTAATTGTTGTTGGAAAATTGTAGGATTAATGATAATCATATCACCCACGTGCGAACACTTTACCTGCACCCAGTCTGCTGGATTTTATCACAAGCATCATCCGCGTAATTATCAATCCATGATATGTTATTTTAGCTCCTCTGTCCAAATGGTATAAGAAATGAAAGAACGTTTTCTTTCATTTTAAGACTTGCATTACAAGAGATAACACATATGATTTTAATGTCATAAAAATTCACAGGTCAATACAATTCACATTCGGCAGATTTTATACAAAATTATTTAAAGCGGATATCATGTTTCGGTCAACAATATTACAAATAAAAACATCTTGAATAAAGTATTTGTTTACAAAATGTTCGACACCTAATAGATATAAAAGCTAAGAATTTAGTCATAATAACTTGTAATTTCATAGGAAAAATGCATCATATAAGATGTACATCAAAACACTTAATTTCTGCGCCTTCCTTTAGAACATTCGTATATAAAAAAGTTAACAATATCGCTCAAGGGGTTGGTACACTAAGGTCGGGACTTTTTAATCTGGACTAAATATCGACAAAAATAAGAAACAATCATGCTATCACTTAAATTTTGCTTATAATTAGGGAATACATGTATATATTATCTTAAATATATGTATCTTACTTGGTGCAAAACAAGCTTGTACAATTAATTGGCAGTATAAAGTTTGATCAAAGAAGTCATTTTCGGCCAGGATTATAATACAATTTTATATCGCGCATACTTGTAATTTATATCCATATGGGAAACGTGACTAGAACAGATATTGTACGTTCGTCATTATGTGGTCAGTTACATGTATTACAGTCGCGAGTCTCTTATCACGTCATCAATCTCTAAACGACGATGGAGCTTGGATAATACTTGAGAAAAGTCCTGTAGACGAAAAATGTAAAACAATAAGTAAGGAGTCGACATATAAATGTACTTATTTTAATGCATTTTTGTATCTCCTATTATATATTATTGCAAAGCCCGTACACCCTTGAACGATTTGCCTAATGAGCCTTTACAAATAATATTCGCTAAAATATTAGTGTTTACTTTACCACACTGAAAGATAGACAATATTAGAATTAATAAGATAATAAACAAAATAATAATAACACATTTTGGATTAAAACTATGCAACATTATTCAGATGAAAATACTTTGTCTTTGGTAAATTAGAACGCAAATTATAATAAGGCAAATAGTGTAGGCTATTCGAATTAGTTCTACACTGTTATATGAATAGGAGTATGCTTATCGGCATCATTAATTGGTCTGAATGTAATACAGTCTTAAATCTCTCACTCCTCAGGGGAAGATTACATTAAATGACCAACAAATCGCATGCTAATTGATGAAGTTATTTGTTATCATTCCAAGGTAACGTAGTTCAGCAGTTATGTACTTTACACAGTTATTCCGACTTATTTTTACTATCAGCATGAGACCAATTAGGGGGCTCAAAACTTCTCGCTGAAGTATGGCTTTTTACCGCTGTTAATGATAATTTTACTTATCAGTCCATTACTACAGTAATTTGCAGAACTACTATTTTTCTGAGATAGCATTTTGAAGTTAACAATTTCATGTATTGAAAATCGATTATGACAGTCTCTAAAATGTTATTATAACATATAATTATGTTTAATTCTTGATTATGCTGATGTGATTTTGTTTGTTCTTGTTTATTATAACTTGTTATTGTATGAAGATAAATAGGTAACAGTAAGCGCCAGGAAAGTTTTGATGCAAAACCGTTAAAGATTGTTATGCTTTACTGGTAATTTAAGCTGTGCAAAAAGTTATTATTCAACTTAATCAGTTTAATCAACATACAAGATCAGAAGGACCTAGAAATTAAATGTACATGTACCAGTTATTATGTTACGGTTATTATACAGATCTAAGAAAGTTTAGGTGTACTTCAAATTTGTTAAAATACCATTTCGACCCATGGCTCCTACACATTTTATAAATTCAAGCACTGCAGTCCTCATACAAGTAATAGAGCAACACAAATCATTCGACGGTCATTGAAACACCATAAACGCCAGATTAGATCGGGTCAGTGGAGTTATTATAACATATCACATAGAGAGAATAACAGTGCTGCTGGAGATAAAATCTTTCAGACCTGAGAAAACTTGAACATTGTACAAATCTCTTGTCTGTCGGAAGTATAAACATGTGTAGCCAAGAAGTGAAATAATAATTTTCAAAAACCGGTACATTTTTATTTTTTTCAGAAATTTTAATTCGCTTATAAAAAGCAGTAACGCAATCACGATTGAAAATACAACTTTTACTTATCCTAACCCTGCTGCTGTGACTTACAACAACAACTACTACTACTACTACTACTACTGCTGGTTGTCTTTCTCCTCCTACTGCTACTACTGCGCCTATTACTTTTATAACAAAACAACAACGGTATCAGCAACATCAACAACAATGATACCTACTGCAACAACAACAACTACTACTTCTATCTACTACCTACTGCTACTGCTACTAGTACTACTTCTGCCACTACTTTCAATACGACAAATGCTACATGTACTTCTACAACAACAATGACAACAACAACAAAACCTACTGCTGCTGCTGCTTTTTACTTAACAAAAAAGGACAGCAGCAGCAACAACAATAACATCAACAGCAACAACAAAAATAATAACTTATACTTAAACTATTACTACAACTACTACGTCTTCTCCTACTACTATCAATACAACAACTGCTTCATGTAATACTTCAACTACTGCAGCTGCTTTGTAAAACTATCCTGACCGCGGTCTTGATGTTTCTATTTCAATTAAAAGTAATTGATATATCTAATAATTTCATTATATTATTTTAATGTTAGAGGGGTTGGCATGAATTGTATTTGTATTTACATACTATTAAGTCCGTATATTGAAATATCAATTATAATTTTACTGTTTTGTAAGATTGTTTTGTAAACAAATACATGTAATTTGTTTAATTTCTCCACAGTTCGAAAGAATATCAAAGCGTTTTACCTAAGTCATATTAATCTTTTCAATTAACATTTTAGTAGTAAGCTAACAAAGTCATTTATAGAATATACCTATAGGCCAAATTTTAACCATACACTTTTCAAATCAGAATTTTGCGAATTAGGTGCAATTTAATTTTTTCAAATCAGAAACACACAATTGCACGGAAACAACCATATTATACTTTTTAACGTTATTAATGTTAAGTTTGAAACGTGTTATCGTTTGGTGACTAAAACTGCTAAATCGTGTTAATATCAAATTGACAAAGTTACATTTTTGAAAATAGAAAGAACATATTTGCAAGTAACCATGATGAACTTGTTCGGAGTGTATAATGGTTAATTTTGATGAACTCTTGAACCGTTAAATCTTTCCACGAAAACCAGAAAATCGAAGAAAAGAACCCATAGACTTAACGTTGAATAGCACCCACATTAGAACTCGATTAGCTAACTTTTTTGGATTTTATCGTATTTGCTTGAACATTAGTTTTAAGTCGTTTCTATGCTGTGATAATAATAAGGATTGATATATGAAATCAAGAAAGCTCATAATGACAAAAGTAATTGATTTGATGATTTACAATGTAAAACAATGAGAGAAAAAAAAAGAAAATCAGTTAAAATTATCAGTTATATG